>JACXGJ010013529.1:0-16126 GCA_016801105.1 Esox niger | reverse complement strand
TTCACTGTTGACTTTGAGACTGGTGTTTTGCGGGTACTATTTCATGAAACTGCCAGTCAAGGAGCCTGTTTCTCAAATTAGACACTAATGTATGCGTCCTTTTACTCAGATGTGCACTGGGGCCTCCCACTTTTCTTTCTATTCTGTTTAGAGACAGTCTGTGAGGTTCTATGAAGGGAGTTGCACACCAGATCTTCAGTCTCTTGGCAATTTTTCACATGTAATAGCCTTAATTTTTCAGAACAAGAATAGACCGAAACATTTCAGAAGACAATTCTTTGTTTCTAGCCATTTGGAACCTGTAATTTAACCTACAATTTCTGATGCTTCAGATTCTCAACTAGACTAAAGAAGGCCAGTTTTATTGCTTCTTTAATCAGCACAACAGTTTTCAGCAATGCTAACATAATCGCAAAAGGGTTTTCTAATGCTCACATAGCCTTTTACAATTATATACTTGAATTAGCAAACACTGCGTGCCATTGGAACCCAGGACGGATGGTTGCTAATTATGTGCCTATGTACGGAATAGATATTCTATAAAAAATCATCAATTTCCAGCTAGAGAAGTACAAGATTGACATTGTTTACACTGAATATCTTGAATTTTAATGGACCAAAAAGCTTTTCTTTAAAAAGCAAGAACATTTCTAAATGACCCAAAACTTGTGAACAGTTGTGTATATAAAATCCAGTGACATTTACCTAACTCCAGATGCTTATGTTCGTGGTTTGGTGAGCGTAGAGGGTCGTTGAATTTGATATGTACAAAGATGGATTAGACACATTAATGTTGTCAGAGCATACAGCTAAAGGAAAAGTCAGAACTACCATACCAGGACAAACATCTCGATGCTTCCAACAGAGGGCCCCTCTAACGTTGGCAGTGTGATGTAGCTAATTCAGCCCCTGGAGCCACTCTTGGGTTTCTCCTGCTCCACTCCCTGTGTGCCAGAGTCAGATTTTATTGCTGTCTGGCATCAGGGAAGGGCTAAAATGTGGTTGGCAGTAAATCAACAAAAAGGCAGTTGGATTACTGTCCCTCTGCTTTCTCATATACTTTCACAAGGTTTTGATTGAAAGATTCAGCAGGTTCCTAGTATTTCGTAACTGGTTACTTTCTGGAAGAAAAGTTCAATTTACAAGGTAGTATGTTACCCATAGTGTTATACAATTGGAAAGACTTAGAGACCACTGCACCTTTTTCTTTCCTTTCCAAAAAAGTTGAAAAGGAAAGTTTTGAGTGAGTAACATAAGCGTTCAATTTGCAGTGGTTTCTTAATTTTTTCCAGAGCTGTATCTGACTAGCGTATTACAACACCTTTGTTTAAACAAATAGATATTTTCACTGGTAATCTTATCCCCAAATTGAGTCAAACAAGTAATTGATGAATTATAAGCTCCTATAGCAATCTTGTATATGTCGACAGTCCACATATATTTAAATTGCATCCCTTAATGTAAAGAGTCTTGCCAGACCAATGGGAGTGATAGGAGGAGGAGCAATTCGTAGTTTTTTACTTTCTTAAGTAGAGGGACCTTGCGGGCGCTGCAGAATTTCAGTCCTTCACAGCAACAATGTGTTACCCATTGTTTTCTTGGTGGTTATGCTCCCAGCTGCCTTGTTATCATTGACAAGATCCTCCCATGTAGTTCTGGGCTGATTCCTTACCATTCTCATGATCATTGCAACTCCACAAAATGAGATCATGCAAGGAGCCCCAGACCGAGTGAAACTGACAGTTTTTTCCATTTGCGAATAATCACACCAACTGTTGTCACCTTCTCACTAATCTGCTTGGCAATGGTCTTGTAGCCCATTCTAGCCTTGTGTAGATCTACAATCTTGTCCCTGACATCCTCTCCCTTTAAGAGTGTGCTCCTAATCTCAGCATACGATTTGCCCAATAATTGTGCACACAGTGTACATTTCTGTTTTGTTCTACTTTTTAGTTTAGCTGAATGCAGGTGTTTATCACACTGTATTTTTTAGACACCTGTTTTAACAGTGGTAACATTTACTGGGAAAGGTGAATTCTGTAGTCCAAAGAAAAGGGATATGTATATTTGTATGTATATTGTATAGTACATTTTGCAATAATTTTAAATGTAAACAGAAAATTCACTTATGCATGTACATTTTACATATTTCTTACATGTATAAAGCCATATATAGTGAGCTGAAAATTCACAACAAAATTACATCCATGAAAACAAACAAACTGCAACAATGAAAAATTCTATGACCTGCTCCTCCTCACGGTACATAACACTACAAGTTCCCATCTTCTTGGTGGACATCCTGTTGCTCGTGTTGGTCTGGCAAGTGATTTCCGTCAACATCTCATCTGACATTTTCCCTTACGAAGCACCAGGGGAAACATGTCCTGGCGATTCTTATTTCATTACTATGTCATCTGGCAGGTAATTTCCAAATATCACAAACATTTCATGTCATTGATATTTATGGAATATACTGTCTGACGGATTTTTTTAATTGAATGGATCATTTTGCATGTGATTGCTCAAACGAAAGAAGGTTTAGAAGTTGTGAGTATGACAATTTCACTGAGAATCAACTCCTTACCGAAAAAGAGGTCCTTGAATCTTTACAGACATAAAGAAAACCACAGGGGCTGAAATGCTAGATCCAGTCTAATTGGTTAGTGCTGTAACAATAATCCCTGGTGCTGTAAAGCAATGTTTTTCCACCCTGCTCTTAGAGGCACCCCGCCCTGCATGATTTAGATCTCTGACCAAACATACCTGATATAGCTCATCAAGGAATTGATAATGAGCTGATCATTTGAATCAAGTGTGACAGAGCAGAGAGATCTAAAACATGCAGGGCGGGGTGCCTCCAGGAGCAGGGTTTCAAAAGTACCATAGTGACAGAACACACTATTGTAGCTGATAGAATTAAATGTACTTTCTAATTGTACTTCCTGAAATCGAGTTTCTTAGTAGTCCACAAAGGAGTTCTAAAGTGTTTAATCTTGTTTCCTATATTGTTCAGTCGGTATTAATGAAATCTATAACTCTGTCAAAAATTTTACACTTCATTTTTATGCATATTGCTACTGTATATGCTATGACACCCCACTGAACGGCTGTTGCAACTGTTATAATAATCACTTATGGACTGTAGTTTGTTTAGTAAATTCAAATGAAACTGATGATTATTTTACATTTTCTTTGACAAAAACTCAGATTTTATGTTTACAAAAAAAGTCCTTCATTATCTATAAACCTTTTACGTCAGATTAAAAAGTCTGGTTCTGATTAAACAGAAATTCATTTGAATAGTTTTCAAGTTTGATACATTTTTTGACTTTTTGAGTGTAATATCAAGCTGATGACAAGATCAAGCTGATATCAATGCAGTTTTGTGGCTCAGGACGCCCAGTTTTATTAAATCTTGAATTTGGATGGTACTAATAATGCTAGTTCTAGAGGTGAAGAATGGCTTGTTGTGTAAAATGACTCCATGGGTCTTCAAGAACAACTCAGAACTATCCCTTACAATACCAATTATCCTAATGCAATACCAAAAACAGCACTTTTGGGGGAAAACACAAAATAGCAGACATTATAATAGAAGCCAAGGTTAGCTTAAAGCAAACATTAAACACAATAAAAAGAATCATACTTTTTTAGAGTGGCTCAAATTTGAGATAGAAGCTCTAAAAGAAGTGTCTACCCTGATAATGTTCCTGGTTGCACTGAAAGTGTTTGTAATGCACATTTCATGAGACACACAGCATCTAGGCAGGTAGTCATTATTTTCTCCACAATTACCTGAAGTCCTTGATAACGAGGAAAAAAGGTACATAATTAGAAAACACCACTATTGTCAGGAGAACACAACCGTATAATGAAGCAATTATAAATGAGTGCCTTTGTGCTTGTCATTAATTTCTGGTTTTAAGGATGTGGAGATGAAGCTTTGCTAAACCTTGAAGCCTTGGAGAGCAGAGAGGATGTTTAAGGTAGGTTATACTAGCACTGCCTCTAGAGAGTTTGTCTATTATCAGACCAGGTCTAAGAAGAAAGGTTTTGGTGATGACTCCATAGACCCAGAGAGAGCATAGAGGGAATACATGTCCACAGGGGTGAATGGTACATAATACAACCCTCTCAGACATACATATTCAGTGGACTGACTATACCTAACCTCCTACAATATGATTTCACACTCAACGTTAAACCTTTAATTTGCCAATTACATTTACACATACCCCAGAATTTTATTTGGTGTGAGGGTTGCTGCTAGTGGAGGAAGTTGTAGGAGTTGTATACTGCAGTCATTTTATTTTCAGTTAAATGTCAGGGGGTGTCTTGGTTTGTTATGTATTGTCTTGTTAGTTTTGTGAGGCAGTAAGCCAGTAGCTGAGGGCCACAGCACAGGGAAAGAAAGTGTTCCAGCATGGGGGAAAGAAACTGTTCCAGCATGGGTAAAGACATTTTTCCAGCATGGGGGAAAGAAAATGTTCAGCATGGGTAAAGAAATGTTTCCAGCATGGGGAAAGAAACTGTTCAGCATGGGGGGAAAAAACTGTTCCAGCATGGGGAAAAAAATATTTTTGTCCTGATTGACCTTAACCGCCTGCATTCTGGGATCTCTATTGGAATAGTGTGCAGGAGGGTCCAGCAATGATCTCACCTGCAGTTTCTAGCCTTGAAATCCTGTAGGGCATCAATGAATGGTTGGTGGCAGCTGATTCCTTTTTCAGTAGATTGTTAAATTAAATTATGTTTACTTCTACAGCAGGCAGATGAAGACTCACATCACACAATAATGCAGTAGGTGTGGTTGAGCTGTGGAATTGTTGTGTTTTCCTAGGGCAGGATAGACACTTGATGTAAGTTGTACATCAACTCTGTGCAGTTTTGGTAATCACTGTAATTTACTCTGACCCTAGATAATAGACCAAAGGAATTTAAATGATTTTGCAAAAGAAACAGCTGAGCAGTCAATCTCAATGGCTGGGGGTCTTTTCATGAAGTCACCACCTTCTACTGTTTTGTGTGTGTAAAGTACCAGGTATTTTTGACTGTACCAGACCAGGAACTCTTTTCAACCATTACTGGGAAACTTTTGAAAACAATAAAGAAAAACGTTACTGCAGAATTCTGTGTTCAGCCTAGACTCTTTTTCCATTGTCGATAGCAGGGGAGAACACACACTGAACATAGATAATGCTTACTTAGTTTTTCACCTTTTTGTTCTACTCTTAAATGGAATGCACTGCAAATCCTCCAAATTTTAACAAACATTTGAACTAAGGCAGTTGTAATTGGTATCACCAAAGTATGTTCAAATCAATATCAAATGAATATCACTGAGCTTTATCTGTAAATCCCATCATGTGACTTGAGCCTGAATCACTCTGTTTTGATTTTGCTTGGAAGACTTGGTGTCATGGCGTCAGTTCATTGTAATACATCCAATGATATGAATATGTCAGTCCCAGCAGCAAGCGAGCATCACCATTTATCGGTAAGCTGCCAGCTTGTAATGTTAGTGATTGTCTAGTTACTATAGCTAGCTAGCTATAAGATGGTCAAGATATGTGGTGTTTTATACGTTTTATAGTTAGCTAGCCATATGTATGATGGATCAGAATCAGAATTAAGAAACATTCAAGTTTTTAACATTGTCCCATGATGAGACGGTTGGCAAGTGTGTTTTGAGGAGAGAGGAACATAACAGCTCAATACTACATTTTATTGAATTCAAGTGAAACAGATACACTTTACAGCACACATTTGAGATAGAAGATATCAATAGTGGTCAAATAGAGGGGATACATAGGTACATACTATACAGAGATCATATGCATGAAAGTAAGGTGTTTCAGAAAAAAATCATCAAAATGTAACACAAATTTCTCTTTCCCAATATCACAATGTCCAATTCTCAAGTGTGCTTTTCTCATTAAAATATCTCTCAATGAGTTTCAGGAGTCTTGAGTAGGTTTGGGACAGTTTGGAGATGTATTGATGCACTCACCATCATCAAAACCTGCTACTGACGTATCAGAAAATATATATGGCACGTACCACGTACCACAATCAATTGGGGTTCCCCTTTTTTTTCTGTCGCTGTGACAGAACATCTGCTTTTCATGTAGATAATTGTTATTTCACAAAGTTCTTTCAAGTTCACTTAGTGCTATGAGTGCATTTAACCTTCTGACTCTGCTCTTACGCTAGCTCAACCCAAATCTCAATGTGTGAGAGAGTTGCATGCTGAGAGAAAGTCTAACAATTATTTCAAGTGATTTATGAACTTTGACAGATTGTTGATATTTGACGTTATTCCCCTTTAATAACTGCACACTCAGCCCTGCTTGCAGCTCCTGCTCACTTTTATATACTGTACCTTTAGGCAGTAAAAGCAAGGTATAAGGTGGAGTAAATTCCCCCCCAAAAAGGAAATGGATCCATTTTGGGAGAGAAGTGCTTTGCACCTTGCCACTAACTGTGATTTGGCTTTGTAACAGTCCACTAAACACTGAGCTGGAGATCACTTAGTGGGAGGTAATCTGAGTGACACCTCTGAAGGAGGGAGTTTATTTGGCCACTGGCCGCTGCTCCCTGTCTACAAGCAGGAGAACAATGCCCCTGGGCTTCTCATCATTGGGGTTACCACAGGGGAACGCTGGAGAGGAAGACACATCTTATCAAATCATAATACATCAGGATGATATTATTTTACTAAAAATAAATTCTATAGTATGTTTTTTGTAAAGGTATTCAAATTGAATTCAACACAGTGAAAGTAATCAACTACTTGTTCAATAGTGTTAAGAGTAAAATGGAACATTTTGACAAACTAGCAACCACTATAGGTATTGGTTTTGCAATTACACCAGGAAAAAACATTCCAATTACACCTCATACACCAATTGAAAAACAATTTGATTTCACCAAAATGTGACAAATGTTGATATTACAGAAGTCATTTCCTAAACACATGTTTTCACTTCATCATGCTGTAACCATCATGCTGTAGACTCATCACTGCCCTACTGATGATTCTGCAATGCTATATATTAGTTAAAGGATCCAGAAGTCATAATAATAACAAAATATTCCCCTGTCTTCTTCCACTCCTACATGGCATTATGCACCATGCTAGAGAAGGTACGAGAGAGATATGCTTCTCTCTGAAATGTAATACCCTGATGTGCAGCCTAAACTGATAAATTGCAGATTAAATGACGGCCACACTTCACTTCACCCTCTACCCTGCACCACATCGCCCTTAATTTCACACGTTTCTGCTATTTGCTGTCTTCTTGGCCTGTCAATTCTGCCTAATCGTGAGAGGCACTAAAACACTAGGCCCTGACAGAGCCAGATCAAGAATGATGAACATCTTTCAGTTGTAAAAAAAAAAAATACCTACAGCATCTAACTCTAGTGGAAGGCTTGCATCACTTATGCAGAAACACTGGTGTGCCAGCACACAGGAATTACGCCTGCTGACAGGCGATACATGAGGTACATATTGTGAGGCTGGAGCAGCCCTAAGAAGGTATATAGCAGGCAATGTCCAACCCATGCACAACAGATACACTAGCTTTCTTATATCATCTATGTCAATATGACATTCTTTTGGGATGTGTCCATGTATATCTACGCATTTAGCCTTAATGCTTATACACACATTGTGTTGTAGGTCTGTGGAATATCTTTAAAGTACACTACATAATCTATACTCCACACTTTTTGTCCAGCTATAGGATATTCTGATCTCTAAAATCTTTTTAATTTGTATTACAAACCAGACATAAATAACCTAAGAGAAGCTGAATTGATATTTTTCAAAATAGTCATTATTTATAATTTTTTCTAAAAAGCTTAACGTAGGGTCGCAATCCAATCCCCCCCCATTGAATACAAAGAAAAATAAGTCATTAAAAACCTAACTGCATGTCATTGAAGTCTTCCATGGAAATATTTGTAATGTATATTCTAATTCTCTGAATAAATTAGAGGAATATGCATTTACATGTAAATTTATTCAAGGCTAAGGAGGAGGGTATGTGGAGTGCAGTAAAATCTGCATGATTATGCATAATTTTAGTTTTGCAGCCCTTACTTATTGCTGTATTGCCTGGTCATTAAATGCTAAAATAATGGCAACCTCACAGCTTCTCCATCCTAATTGCCCCTTCCATACAATTGCATTTTCAAGATAATAATGATGTAGTGTTCCAGTAGCATGTCTGTCTATTAATTAGATGGTATTTCTAAATGAGGAGAAACATTTCTTTGAAATGTCTTCTGTGCAGGCCTATATTAGGTAAAGTGACTCCTCTCAGTCTCTTTCTTCTGTTTTTACATGTTTATTGTTTGATGCCTTTCAGGGAGCTTATTGAAATTTTTGGAGGATCCTGGGATTTCAACATGTCACTACTAATCTAAATATGTGCAATAATCAAAGAGAATTGCACATTATAATTCATTAAAAAGCCACAGCATTTTTTAACACAACTGTAGGCTTAATTGCAAGGAGTGCATACTGTGTAAAAAGTCTGTTTCAGAGAATGTTTATACAAATTGGAATATTTTTTATGAAGTAGAAGCTCCATTTTGAAAAGTTCTTAACATGTGTCTATTGTGTGCCACATCTGCTTTTTAATGTTCATTTCTGTTGTCCTGTCCATGTTTTAGTGATGTTAGTCCAATTATAGTTTGCAGCTGCATCTAGAAGGCAGCGTTTTGTTTTAGCAATTATTAAATGCATTACATTTTTCATAAAATGTTTAAAGAGCACTTAGGTAGTTTGTATCATGTTTCAATGATTTCCAAAGGCTTGTCATTAGGGTTTGAAGGATACATTTTGTTTTGAACCGGAGTAGATTAACATAGGATTTCAGAAAGTTGAACTGTATCTACTGTTCTGTATATCCTGGCGAAACACCGTGGATTTAAGAAGGTATTTACTAGTGGTATGACGATCATCAGAAATTGAACATGAAAATCGACCAGTGGGACTAAACAACGTCAAGTAGACAAAGAAACCATACTGTATAGTAAAATGAAATGAAGCTAATTTACTACATATTCTAATTCAGATATTCTGTTTGAACTGGCTGAGAAGTTGAATTCTGAGATGGTTGGATATTGGGAGCCACCCACGTGTGCAAAACTACAAAGTTTGAGAGAGGGAGAGCAGTGAGCACGTTCAACCCAATGTTTACTGGTCAGCAGAGAGGTTGACCGGTCAGAAATCATGCTTATCCCTTTCTAAACACAACTCTTCGATCACAAGAAAAATGTTGCCACCAAAAATTTGTTCAATTCGTTTTGTATTTAAAGTCTAAAATGTTTAATATCAAATTATGTATGATTTGAATAAAGCCTATGCCAACATGGAAAGGTTAGCATATTAGCAGTTTTCATTTCAACTAGGCTACATGTAATAGGCTATGCCGCTTTGCAACTCAATACTAGGTGCACACCTTTACAAATTGGACCAAAACAGTTTCATCAGGACCAAGACAGCAAATAGGTAAGTTAGTCCTATTTTTTTGTTATTGCCAAACAAACTGTGGCTGTGGGATCTCTGGCTTGCAATCATTATACAAAACATGTAGCTACACTTTTTGGCTGTCATTGAACAGCTTTAACTAGTGTTGCTTTACAGTTATTATGGCTATTTATTAAACATTTGTGGTCTGCTGGCATGGTATAAGTGGGATGATCAATTACATAACATCTAGAAAGCGCTGTTTAATCATGAGATCTATTGTAGATAGCATTTTCAGATGTTTCAAGAGGATTCTACATGAAACCCATAAGTATTCAACTTGGAAGTGGACCAAAGTTAATTTCAACTTTGAAGTGTTACAGCAATCCTAAATTGAAATTAGATTAAATGTTTATAAACTATAGACTTTTAACTAGTATTATTTACATTGTTAATTTACAGCAAATCTGTATCTCTTGAACCATTTAAGCTAGAGGGACCAAACCATGTTTAGGCTAACCCAATGTATAATTCTTAAACATGTATCACCTATTAGTGTAATTTGCTAAATTGCATTCACTTTGGATTCATTGAAACTAAAACAGCATCGCCTAAGCTATCCATATGTGAGAGTGATCATACTGACACTGCTTTTCAAGGCTTGACTATCACAATGATAATAACATTATCCTTTTCAACATTACATTTATTTAGGTATTTTGCAGATTTCTACCGAATTGATATTCAATTATAAATTATTTTTAAATATAGTACATGTTGACTCCCTCTTAATGTATAGGCAAATAACACATACACAATTCTGAGATTATTAAAATGGTATCTTTATAGCTTGATTAAATCTTTCTAATGCTGTGAAACTGACCAATTGTAAATCTAAAAGGGATACTTATTAGAGCTTAAGCTTGTTTTCCTGGGTTCTCTCCATTGACAGGAAACTTGATCCATCCTGAAATGTAGCTTGAACTCATACAAGATGAAAACATGACATGATGTCTTCCACACTCTTGATGTCAATGATAGGACAGCTCACTTCTAGGTCGGAAATGTTGCCAGCCGGCCCTCCCCAGCTCCTAAGAACCTGAGTCAGAGCAGAGACCATTGACACAGACAAAGCCCAAAGCCCATCACCTGTTGCTTATTGACAGCATAACCAAAACAGGTCACACATAAATGGTGGAGGCATCCAGGCCCTCCTCAGTTCATTTGGGTGTGATGAGCAGCTAACAATTTTGATAGTTCCAGTTGAGTCTCTGATCTTGCTCCAAACTGATCTGAGATATCTATCCTGACAGGCCATCTGCAGCATAAAACATGCTTTCTATAGCTCATACTTACTGTACAATAAAAGATACCTGTCAGTATTTACTCAATTTACTAAACTTCAAAAAGTATTTGATTCTACTAAGCATTTTTTATGTTTTGTGTTCTGTTTTTTTATTTATTTCTTAAGTAGAAATGTAATCTGACGGTGTGTTCGAACAAGTTATTCATTTGAGAATAGTATGCTCTGTGACTGTAACATGTTAATGCAAATGATTAAGGATACAGTATGTAAGGAATACGTTTGTGACTGAAACCATTACACCTACAAATGATATATTTCAGCAAAACAAAAATATAAAAGAACTTTTCTAAGAAAGATCAATGCAATTCCTTTGAAAGCAACACAGAGAACTGCAAGGGTTAAGAAACAAATAGTGGTCTCACCCATTTGTTTATCTTCTTAACTACGCTACTTACTTTCAAGAACAAAAGTGTAACACTACAGTAATAATAGCACCTTATTGTTCCCATGTGTGTGAATGCTGTTGTATAATATAATCTACAGAAGAAGATGTTGGGATTTGTGCACCAATTCTCGTGAAGTCCACCAAGCAATTACGCAATAGTTGTTTGTGTAACTATATGATTGGTAACTGATAATTGGTAACTGTTAATTCTTGTTATATTTTCATACATTTTGTTATGACATTTTATGTCATAGTTATTTGATTGCATTGAAAAACATAGATTAGGCATGATTTCATGACGGCGAGCTATATGCTTTCAAATCAAAATGTTAAATATGCATCAATACCACAGGCTATATCCACAATTATTTCATATATATATATATATATATATATATATATATATATATATATATATATATATATATATATATATATATATATATATATGTGTGTGTAGTAAAATATTTTGTATTGTTTTAGTTTGTGAATATGAGTCTATTGATAAGAGATGGTGCGGAGCTTTCATCTGAATCATAGGCTACCAGTGGGAGATCTCCATCACGTTGCCCATTATTCCCAGGGAATCATCATAGAGAAGAAAGCAGAGTTTCATTATATACAGTACTTCTGTTATCACCCCAGGCACAGAGACTGTGTATTCTCCTGAGTTTTAATCTGCTCGTCTCACAGCATCCTCCAGGCTATTTCATTTAGGTTTTAATATGTGTATTTGACATTTTGTTCATTTAGCCTCCCCTTTAATTTAATTGACGTGCCTTGTGCTGTTTGTTTTCTATTCAGTGAAAGGATTCTTCACAATTGCCTTCCTACTTCTCATAGTGGGCTTATTGCTTATTCAGCTTTTCTTCACTACATCTCCAGGTGGACTAGTCTGATTAGTAGTCCTATTATAGATGAGGGAATGAAAATATTGCAAGTAGGTTTTGTTAAAAATGTTCACTAAAATAGTTCAGTTACCATTTTGACGGAATACATAGGCGCGCTTTGTAGTACTATATAAATACAGGGATCTATACTTGAAAACCTTCCGAGTTAGGTGGGGAGTTGGCACCATCATAGTTTGAAAACTTGAATGCATGAACGAAAGGCGGTATGGTATAAAGGCCAGTGTCGACTGCAGAATCTAAGAGCTTGTGTGTATGTAAAGAATTATTGATTCAGTCCACCCAGGAATGTGAATGAACTTTGTAGAGGTAATGCAATTATTCGAAACTATGTGGCGATTTTCGTATGAGTGCAACGCTAATGGTGAGCGGCCCAAATGAATGGGAATGCGTACCTTTCATTATCACTAGATTAGTTGGCACCAATTGATGGATTTACTTGTGGCCTAACTAAAAGCATTACCCCGGTCCGCATCAATTTGGTTTAAGACCAAATACACCTTTTAATGTTATGGACACTTACTAAGTAGCCTTTTGTCTTTGTCAGCCGTCCATTAATTGTATGATACATTCACGTCTGTCCTTAGGGATCTAGACAGAATCTTAAGTAGGCTACCAAAAATAACATCTACTCAAAAGTAACGTTTTCCAGATTTAATGACGAAAAGAAAGTAATTGTATAAGTATATTCTAATTTTATGACGCTATATTTATCTATATATTTTATAGATTTAAAAAGTATTTTTTAATACCCGTTTGTTGCTCTATCATGGATATTTTCTTACATCAACCGACGTTTGTGTGTCCATATATTCAATCTGGTAATGTTTCATCAGTCCCTGGTGTTCTTTGTCTCCTGACCGTCGTCGGGAATGGTGCGTCTGCCATCTGCAGGACAGCGACAACACGCCACTGTTCCATACCGTTGAATGTGACAGAATTTGTATCTTTTTAATTATAGTATACTACACAATGATTTCAGTATTTTCTTTAATACAGCTACACGGTTGTACGCTTTCATTTCGTTGGGGGTACCACATATCGTAGCATAAGATTGTCCAGTTTGAGCAAACCTCAATTAACTTCATTTAAATAATTTTGGTTTCCATCCTCAGTAAAGAAAAATCGATCAAGTCTTAAAACATCTAATAGGAGTTACCATAATAAAATACATATTACTTGATTGGTTTTGAGATACATTTTGAGATGAAAACGTAAATATGAATTCTATAGCTTCTGAAGGCCAACTCATCAGCCTGTATCTGTCTTTAGGTCATGATTGGTAAATCACATTAATGATACAGAGCTGTCAAAGAAAAAAGCAAAGTGTCTTAATTAAGCTTAATCACAGTTCACTGAGTTCAGAGCTACCCCGACTATTTAGGTACCTCCTGAATAATTCAAGAAATTCAAACCAGGCTCACTACATTTTTACCTTGTCATTACTATTATCACTGAAGAATATAAATTACCTTATTTGTTTCCCTTCTACAAACCTGTAACAGATTATATTTAACTACAAGGTAATATAGTGGAAGAGCATGTGAGAAGACATGGCTCTCCATGGATCCCCCAGAGTCAATGGAAGCGTTTGGTGCAGACCAGTGTGTGTAGTCATGCACGAGCCCCGCTGGACTTATCATCTGTTATTCCAGAGCCATCTGGGCCAGGACCCAGGGCTGTTTATATCCACTTGCAACAATCTGACATCAATATGACACAAGACTTGTGTCAAAGAAGCCCAGTCCACATTTTTCAAAACAAAGAAAAAGCAAGCATATTTTCATCAAATATCAGTAGATTAGGAAACCTAACATTATGCGCTTGCCCATAAAGCATAGGAAGTCAGGCCACAGAGATGCGTAATGCAAATATGATCACGTTGGGATTATTTTACAGGTAGGGATGGGGAAACAAAGCCCTTCTCCTACATAGCAGTGGTTCCGCAGGAAGCCCTACATAACTTTTTTCTAATAATTGGTCCAACCAGATCAATGTAAAATACAATCAGATGAGATTATAAAGACTGTGTGCGTCTGGAAAAATGGAGGGGATTAATATAAAAAACACGATACAATTCTTAAACCAGGCTAATTTAGCTATTGGCTTATTATTCCAACTAATGAACTTCACTGATAAAATGGGAATGAATATGAACAATCGGGGGAGATCATCAGGAGATGCAATACACCCCACTGAGCAGTTTAAAAAAAATGTGCACAGAGAAAACTATGTGTGAAGTGAGGGGAGCTATGAGATCAGGGAACGCTCCAATTACAAATCTGCTGTACACTTGTCAGCAGTAATTAAATATTTGGTGAGCAGTAGCTATGTGGTGCTGCAGAGATTGGACGATCTTGCTCACATGCCCTCTCCAACAATAGTATCTGTACCATCTACACTGCAGCCTGCATGTCAACAGAATGATGTGAAATATAACAATGACAGTGAGCAATAGCATAGACTTTCCTCCCTTTGTAAAACCACATTAAAATATTATTCCTGCATGCAAAAATACACTGTAACAGAACACAGGAGCCACAGAAAAAAAAAATCTGATTTATTGTTTTAAAGAGTTATAATACAATAATCACATTAAGGACAGAACACCTTCCCCACGGCATGGCATAATTGTGCAAGCTAACAAATGCAAAATGTAATATTTTCTGCTCAGTCTACATACTCTGTATTGGCAGTAGAACAGGGATGATTGTAAAGCTTCAAAGACTTGATTTTCATGTCTGCTATTTTGCATTTATCAATACTAAATCTAGAAATAGTACATGTTAGGATTTTTTTTAAATTTCACAATAGGAGGTATTTTGTCTGTAAATGAACAGCATCACTCAGGTTAAAACATGGGTGGGTAAACTAAGGCCCGCGGGACGAATCACATTATATATTTTAGTCTGAATTGAAATTATTTCAACATTATAAATGTTAAAATGATTAACCTTTTATGACCTGCAAATCATTTGATTTACAAATTACAAATGTGTCCCACCATTTAATTTCAAACTCCAGATGTGGCCCCAGAGACCAAAAGTTTGCCCTCCCCTTTGTTAGAAACTAAGTGGTTGTATATATTTTGGGGATTAAAAGGATTCAGTGATGTGTTTGGGATGTCATTTAGTCGACTGTACCTTTCAGAGTGACATCACATAAACACATAAATACAGTATATGTTATGTGACCTAGTAGTACAACTGGTTTCAGAAACTGGTTAAACAGCAGGAACATGTTTCAAAGAGGTGTATTTAATAACAGAAGCCATAGACACATTACCAAAAAAAACAGGGCCTGAATACCAAAAATGAGGTGAAAACACTAAAATATCACAATTTATAAGATTGTTTATAAATGCATGTCATGAGGACTGCTTTCAATGGACAAAGCACAACAGACCTGGTTAATCTACCCATCTACTCATCTCAATTATATAATCATTCAAGGTTTAGTCTGAACAATTTTAACTACTAAACAGCAGGGAAGTAAAATTGTTTTGCATGCCAAACATTGGGAGCAAACTTCAATAAGCATGTACAAATAATATCCAGAATTAAGCTCTTAAGTTTTAAAAAGAAACTACATCAGGTTCAGACATAAGTGACCTGGCCTCTCTTCACAAAATCTTTCGACCTCAGATGGAAACGAAACCAGAGGTACTTAATTTTCAACATTACAGATCTACTGCTTTTCAAGGAGTACAGCAGCTACAGTAAAGATGCCATCCTATGACATTGTGCAAGAAACAGAGGGTCACGCTTATTTGACCTTTCTTCAAACGATCAACCTAACACATTCACTGTACAAACCTCTCACACAACACAGCCCACATCACACACAACACCCATAATGGTCAGTAACAGTGTTCAGAGAATTTACTCTTTATTGTGCCGTGTATTCATGTGATATGAAAGCAGATATTAAAAATAGAAAATAAGACATACATTTGTCACAATAATAAGTGCACAGAGGGGCAA
>JACXGJ010013528.1:0-16122 GCA_016801105.1 Esox niger | reverse complement strand
GGGACGATCCATCTTCAACCCCGAGGCCAGGGGACGATCCATCTTCAACCCCGAGGCCAGGGGACGATCCATCTTCAACCCGGAGGCCCGGGGACGGCCAATCTTCAACCCGGAGGCCAGGGGACGATCCATCTTCAACCCCGAGGCCAGGGGACGATCCATCTTCAACCCCGAGGCCAGGGGACGATCCATCTTCAACCCGGAGGCCCGGGGATGGCCCATCTTCAACCCGGAGGCCCGGGGACTCAGACACCACAACGGGCCTCAACAGGTTCGGCATGGGACTCTCCACATCATAGGAGCGGTTCATGGGGGTTGGTGAGGAGCAGTGACTGTGTTGCGGGGTGCTGCTCTTCACCGGGCTCTGGGAGGGAGTGCGAGGAGGCTGGCTGGCCGGGGAGGAGCGCAAGCAGGGGTTGGAGCCGCGTGGACTGGGCCTTGGCTGGTGCTGCGAGGTCCTCATTCTGCTCCGGCTCTTAGAGGAAGTGTGAAGAGGGCCTGAGACGGGCTTGGCGCAGAGCGAGTGGCAGGTTCGGACCTGTTTTAATGAACTCTTCTCCCAGGTGGAAGACAGCCTCTCTGGTCTACTTACGGAACCGGGGAGAGTGGTACCGGTATCAGACGAGGACACGTCTTTATTAATATCTGACCAGGACATTTCAGCCCTGGTAGCGACGGGGCTAAATTCTGACCGGCTGGCGTTCCAGGGGTGGAAAGGAGTGTTGCACAACTTCTCATCTGTTCTTAGGTTGAGCCCTAGAGAAGGTTCTGTTACAGGCACAAGAACCCGTCTCTCTGTTCCCTGCCCCTTCCTGTTGACCACTGGGCTGAGATCTGCAGCACTCATTGGACAGGAGATGAAGATGTTACCGGCTGAGGCGAGACTCGAACTCTGTGCAACAGGGCTGAGGCTGTGTTTTGGGCTGTCCAGGGGGACAAGCCGGGCATGGCTCCCAGGTGTAGAGCCTGGCAGAGCGGGGCCGAGCGTGGCCCGAGGGCTGGGCAGACGGGCGTACGAGCCAGTCAGGCTGTCGGAGCTGCTGCCCAGCGGAGAGTCTGGGGAGGTGAGGTAGGTAGCGCGCTGATATCGGACTGGGCTGTGAGCCAAGTCTCTGACCAAACAGTCCTCATGGACATCAGATGTGCCTGCTTCCCATGATCC
Organism: Esox niger; assembly: GCA_016801105.1. Classification (NCBI taxonomy): domain Eukaryota; kingdom Metazoa; phylum Chordata; class Actinopteri; order Esociformes; family Esocidae; genus Esox; species Esox niger. The sequence continues at coordinate 14,960 of JACXGJ010013528.1, read as the reverse complement.
TGGATCACCCTGGATGACTCTCACTGTGGACTCATTCCTGCCCGATAAACTGTCACCTTGACGGGGGCAGCTTTCCCCCGTTTCGGCCTCCTGCTCTTCCCCTCCGTCTGTGACAAAGGTTTCAGGATGTGAGGACGAGCCGTTCGCCGGTTGTTCCAGTCTTGCTGCGCCACAAGTTGGTTGCTTGTCAGTCACTTTAAGCAGCTGCGGAAAACACAAGTGTACCAATGACAGGTGTTTCCTCATTAATTAATTAACAAGTCACCAGGACGCAGTCAGCTGAGTTATTTGAGCACAGCCCAGATGGTCCAGGCTACTGTGTTTACTGTCCTTCTCAACTTCTTAAAACTCTACTGTTATATTGACACACCTGCTAGGTTAGGAACTGTTCTGTTATGGCATTACCGCTGACATTGGCAACGGCATCATTAGAGTAATTACGGCATAAGGACATATTACCGTGCGGACAAATAAACAAAAGCAACACCAATACACATCTCAAAAGGTGCATCTGTAGGCAGGAGTGTTTATCTGTGCTTGAGAGAGGAGCTGGGTTGTAATTAGCGAGAGGGCGGGTATAGAAGGGGTGGGAGTGGTAGAACACAGTAGGTGAAGTGTAGAATCTGACACCACAAGTCACCGTGGCAACTAGGACTCCAATATGGTGGCACCGTGCAAACTCACCTGTACGGACACAGGTCTAATGTCACATCAGGATGAGGGAACTCACCCGTACACCACTCAGAATGTCCTGGACGCGAGTCAGCAGAGAGGTGCTCCGCAGTCTCTGCCTCTCTGCTTCGAGCCCCGCAACCTGCTGTTTGCACTGGACCATCTGCTTGTGTTGATCCTTATTCAGCTACGGTAGGGACAACAAACAAAATGTACTGCACAAGCAAATATAAGGATTCTGTACTTGAATCCACTGTATCCTATGTAGCCTTATACTATACATTAGTAGTCTATATGTGCCAAGCATACAACCAGTCACATTAAACTACTTCAGTACCGAAGCGGTAGCTTTGCAAATGTAATTGCCCAGAATGCTTCTGAAGTCGTGTACGTTTTCTTCCATAAAGTGCTCCATCATGCATTGCAGTCTATGCATACCAAAGAAGTCTCGGAAACCAGGTCAGAGATAACACAGCAAAGAAGAAAACTACATGCGACTAAACCGTCTTTTCCAGAATAAATCATTAATATACATATTATTTAGAGATTTTGTTTACCAAGGGGAGTAGGATAGGTCTTCCATGGAACTGTATGCTGGAGATCACCATCCCTTCCGGTTGCCGGCTATGGTTTCTCCGTACCCGCTCTCTCTGGAGGTGGACCATGGCACGGGAACAGAACTCATTGTAGTCCTCCATAGCTGTTTCACGTGTTAGCGGCTAGCTGGTGCCGGCGTTAGGAGGATGATCACGGCTGGTATCGTATAGTCAAGATGAGGCTAATAGCAACTAACTAGTCATGCTGCGAACTTAACGTCTAGCAAAAGTTAGCTAGTTAGCGACACAAAAGTCGTTCTCGCCCTGTCCCACATACCAGACTTTGGTATTGTCACATAGCTTATATCATGACAAGCACAGCGTCGTAAAATGTATCTTAGCAGAATACTTTGTGTCTAGTATATTAACTTCAGGAAAAAAAAATTAGAAGTGAACGCCACACACAGCGGTAACTACTGTCGTATACCCCGCCATGAAACGGCGGCAACAACGGTGCCTAGCAACCCCGGCCAGCAAACCCCGCCCTCTTTAAGTTATATTCAAGAGAAGATACTTTTCAAGTGCAACAATGTTGCAGATTCGGTCATCTTTTATTAAACTATACCAATCGCTCATCTATGCAAAAAAAGTGGTGGACCTCTGAATAGCCAAAAGAAGTCAGGCGAAGAACAAATTACTATATTGATTTCTAGAAGCATTTCAGACCCCACCACTCGAAATGTTACAGGTGTCAGGTTGCCAATGACGGGAAACACTTTATAATCACTACACACAGTAAATCATTTATAATTGATGCATTCAGTAATAGTTTATTAATAATTCACTAGGCATTGTTCGTGAATGTATAAATATGATTTATTTATAAAGTGTATGCCTACGAAGAAACCGTGATATCATACTTTTCTGAATCCGTTAGGAGTAGTGACTGCAGTGACTCATGCCAATATATTTAATGAAGGTACTGAATTATTTTGATTTTCAAATAAAATCTCTTGTTGGTCCCGCGCTGAACCTAGTTGCCTACTACAAGTGGGAGAGAAAATTATGTTTTTATATTCTTACTAGAACATTAGAGAATACACCTCATTGCATTTGCACATTAAATCCAAATGATTGGCTCTGTAGTTTATTGTAAATTCGGTAATAAATGGAATAATTATATAGAGTATTTTTATGGATGGGTCATGAACTACATTCAACCTGTGCCAATCACGGGAATGGCAATTACAAGTTCACACTTAATCAAACCTAATCAATAAGAAATTTTGGAACTCACTGGAAATGTTATGTCGTAAGTAAAATAATATTTAAAATACGTATATAATCATCGTGCAGTATCTACATAATTATGAATGATTTTGGATTATATGTTTGTGGTCCCTACGTTAATAACAACCAACAGCACTTCATTCTGAATGATCACAATAGGGCAATTGTCACTGTCACGTGAAACCTCACGGTGATTGCGGTGTACATTCTCTGCCCGCCAGTCCTAGGAGAGGGAGCGACCGAGACGAAGAGAGGGAGAAAAAAACAGACAGACAGAAAGAAAGGGAGGGGAGGGAAATAGAGTGATTGATCGACATCTCAGCTCTCTTCAACTCACAACTCCCACACAAACCACCTCCTCCAGCCGTCGTGTCGACTTCCGATCCGATCGTCCGCTCGTCCACACACCACGGCATTGTTCTGTCTACAGTCCGTTTCAGTTGTCCTGTAGTCTGGTGTCGTTCAAAAGCTTCAGGATGTTGAGCCAGATGATGCCGAGCCAGATGCAGATGTCGGTAGCGTATAGCAACGGCTACACGATACAAATGCAGGAGCAGTCGAGTAATGACTACACCATCCAGGAAGATGAATGGGACAGAGACCTGCTCCTAGACCCGGCCTGGGAGAAACAACAGAGAAAGGTTGGACACTTGAGTAATAAACTTCATTTCAATTGGTGTTTATACAATTACGATTTGCAAACGTTCACTTTTGTCAGGTATGGTAAGTCAATTGAAAAGAGTGCATGTTCAATAGGAAACATCCTAGATACTTTCTTAATCATTGTAATCATCCTAATTTATCCCTTTATGAATATTGACTGATCTGCATCATAACACATGGCACGTTATGACGGTTTGAATGACTGCAGCCCAACAATTGAGGGCGCATGCGGATGGCAGTCAATGCAAGACAGTCATACTACTCGAAACAAACAACAGGTAACAATTTTGTAGGACGCGTTTCTTTACATAATAGCTCTTTAATTGGGCCACAACTGGAAATGTCTTGTCTGAAACTCTAAATCAGGCTACGACGTGGGAGTTGATGTGTGAGTAACATGGTGACCAACCACAGCCGTGGATATCAAGCCAACAATAGCTCACACGCCAGGCAGAACTGCAGTAGGCCTCCCTCCAGCTCTCCCTGTGCCATTCCTTTGAAGAGCGCGGTATGGGAACTGTCAACAGATGTCTCCTAGCACAGGATGGCGTGATGTCCTCTGGCTGAAGCAGGAGAGAATGGATGCTTTTGGGGCTAATTATAACTACAGCACGAGAGGGTTAGCCGTATGTGGATCAGACAATGTCCTTGGTCCCCAGTTGGGAGGGTTGAGTGTGCTCTGTATTTATAAATGCTAACCTGGTTCATTTACATGTCTGTTTTTCCATGATCAAGTTTCGTGGCATTTGGTTATTTGGGCCACACAAACTGACACTAGAAAGGGGCAACGTTTCATTAAGTGGAAACTATCAATGAACTGAATGAACCTGTCAAACAAACGGACCGTGCGACAATATTTAGAATTGGCCACCACAGCAACACTGGGATCAAAGGAGAATTTAACTTTTATACATGGTAGTGATTTTTTTGTTGTTGTTGATCTTAGATGGTTCCTGACACTGAAAGTAGTTTATTAGAAAGCATGACAAATTTCAGCCACCTATTCACACTACAACAGTTTCATTTGGATTAACAGCACTTGTCGCCACATTTGCATTGCTTTATGTTTTTTAAAAGTGTTAAAAGGTAAAAGTGTAAATTGTTGACGATCACCTCCCAAGGTAATGTAGGACACTTTGCTACACACCACCACATGGATCACTCCATTGACGGATGTGGAAACACTCCATTGACGGATGTGGAAACACTCCATTGACGGATGTGGAAACACTCCATTGACGGATGTGGAAACACTCCATTGACGGATGTGAAAACACTCCATTGACGGATGTGAAATCACTCTGTTGGCGTATGTGTACTGTAAAGATGTGAGCGGCGGCATAGGAGTTCAAAGGATGCATATGTTCAAATTAATGACATATGTAGCTATCTGGCTAACTATATCCCACTGTACAGTATGTTTCATGTACTGACTGGCTGAGCTATATTGTTAGCTATCATGCTACACTTTGGTCTACAAAACTCCATGATGTTGCTATGGAACACTGTTTGAGTCTTTGTGTCCAACATTTTGTTAAATAACTGAAAGCTCATCAAATCAAGCTTTTCATTTGTCTAGTTAGCGGAAGTTTGTAATGCATTTAATGTTTTCCACAGATTCCTTTGAGGGTGAGCAACCACCTAATGCCAAGTTGTAAAAAAAGAAATAGCCCTTTAATAGACAGAAATAGCATCTCTTTGTTAATGTCAAGGTTTCTCGTCTAATGTCTTGGCAGAGGCTGTATAACATTGACCAATGTGAGCAGGTGTGTTAAACTAAGAGGAGCTCAACCTTAGAGATCACAGGGCCCTTTCACAAGCTTATTGTTTTTCAGGCTCAGGGTTCTACTACATTGTTTAGTTTATTTAATTAAACAATGGTATTATAACACTCTTAATTATTATTATTTTGATTTAATTATGGCTAGCGACGTGATAGCACAAGTTTGGGCTTGTATCCCAGATGGAGCCACATTGCCTATTCTTGCTATTCAGTAGAAGATGAGTGGTGCAATTTGAAACCTGGGAAATATCATGTTCCCCTCCATTCATAATCAATACTAACTGAAGTTGTCATACGATGTCAGTTTATGTTCAGTACCTTTCACAGTCTACTTCTTCCACCCAGTCAGAAAGCCTTAGAGTCCCTTAGAGTCCTTTAGAGCCACTTCTTAGTGCATATTCACAAAGCAACAAAGCCAACATGACGGCTATTCTGGGAGGGGGTTTTCCTTTTTGTTCACAATGGATATTACCGTCAGATCGTACACAGGACTTCACCTCTGAGGCACTTTATGGTCACAGGCTTAGATAAGCTGTATAAGATTATTCACAGCAGCTGCCAACACCATATTGCAGGTTTCTACTCATTTACCTACTTGCTCATCATCTAATTCAGTTGCTGAATTAAACTTAAACTTGAAATCTTTTTCAAAAACAATGTCACCAAGCTGCTTTCTGACCAGTGCACCAGCTGAATCTATCAAACATATAGTGTCTGTACATTAGTATTGCTGTATTTAGTGTAGTGATGTTCATAATTGGTTATCTTGTATACTGTATATTGTCTGTTTATGATTATAATTTTTACATTCTTAACATGGCTGTGTGTTGTCTTGTGTTCTCTTGAAATGTAAAGCCTTTGACCGGGTTGTCAATTAAAATGAGAAAAACCCATACTCTGCTTGTTTAGTTTATTTCTGGGTTATGTTTAGGGTAAGACTAACCCTAACCCATACTAAAATAGAGTACAACTAGAATACTATGCACTACATCGACTCTTATAGTGTGGATGATGTGTTCCTTCGAAGACCTTTACGGCTTGGTGCAACTCTCACCTGAGGAAGACTGGGACTGGGATCGAGAACATCGAAGAGGACTTCAGGAATGGACTGAAGCTCATGCTTCTTCTCGAAGTCATTTCTGGTAAATCTTCATTTCTCTGCGCATGTTTGTGGGTGTGTTTCTCTGAGACGATTGGCCCCCCTGAACTAGCCTGTAGAATCAAATAAGATCAGAGGTGACCAATACCTCGATACATTAACGCGTAGATTTCTCTCTAGACCACGCCGGTGTGTCTATTTTGTTCACCTACACAAATTCGTAAAGAATTGGACAAAGAGCGTGTTATTTTATCTTGCCTTTGCCACAGGTGAGAGACTTCCCAAACCAGACCGAGGAAAGATGCGCTTTCACAAGATCGCCAATGTCAACAAAGCTCTGGAGTACATCACCAGCAAGGGAGTTAAGCTGGTTTCAATTGGAGCTGAAGGTATGGAATGATTTACACACCGCTTGCATATTTAACGCCTGCGTTAGTGACATTCAATGCGGCAAACTAGGTGACTAGTCGCTAGTTGTTTTCCGATTGGACTTTCACAGTCAGCATTAAATGGGAACTTTGTAATGCCCATCTTTTTCCTGAAGTTGTATTTTCACAAAAAATGAATGCCAGGGACGAACGGTTAGAACAACATACAACTAAATGATATCGGTTGTACTTAATGAAGTCGCACTGTGATTGTTCTGTGAAGCATCCAAGCTTTGGGATCCGTCCAAATCTATGTCAGGTACGGTGGTGATAAAAATGGCGATGTGCATGTTAGTACCAGCAATCATGTCAAGTTTCAAACAACTATTAGTATTTTGGTTATTTAGTCTTTTTTCTAAAATCTCTGTTTGTTTGTATGGCAGAGATTGTGGATGGCAACATCAAGATGACCCTGGGAATGATCTGGACCATCATCCTGCGCTTCGCCATCCAGGACATCTCCGTGGAAGGTAGGAGAACATGGCTCCGATGTGGCTGTGGAGCATAGTGAAAACCAGACAATCTGTTAAGTCAAGGTAGTGAAAACCAGCCAATCTGTTAAGTCAAGGGGGAACTACACCGTTGCGTCAGAACACAGACTATGATGGTCCGCTGCTATTGCTGTCAGATAAATGTGACCGTGTTCTCCTGTAGAAACATCCGCCAAGGAAGGTCTTCTTCTGTGGTGCCAGCGAAAGACAGCCCCTTACAGGAACGTCAATGTACAAAACTTCCATGTCAGGTGAGTCCAGTCACTGACAGAGGACATCTTTAAATACAGCCCAGGACTTTTAGAAAACTGACTCACCCGTATCTTTCCATAATGTCATCAATAAAGCATAAATATTTACTGAACATAAAAATTGCGCTTGCAGATGCCATAATTTAAACTATAGGGATTCTCTCTCTATCTGTATTCATCAAAGCCTGGCAAATGGTAGTTGATGTATCTTTTTCTAAATGCTATCCGAAAGCTTTATATATTAGCTTATATTTACTGCCTGGCAGCCAGAGGCAACCCAAGGATTTGCATGTGTGGTGTTCTTCAGCAGAATTTCTGATCCAGTTATGCTTACGTGTTCTCCTAAAGATCCGGGCTTTAAACAGACTGCTCTGTTTTGCCATTCATTGGTCTTGATGAAAACTGATTTACTGTTGCGTAAAGGCCTCTTTTCAGTCCTATCAATCTGTATTGATCTCAGCTTGGAGAAGCATTTGAATTTAATTAGGTTTTGCGACAGAACATTCTGTTTATTGATCAATCTGAATGAGCCAATGAACTGGTTTTAGATGGAAGTCAAAGTTTATTAAACCTTAGATAACTGCCAAGTCATCAAATCAGGGTGTTTTGATTGGCTATTGATTTGCTGGTGTACGGTGATGAGGTAACATGTTTCTCCCCCCCTCCTGATTGGCTTTAAAGTTGGAAGGACGGTCTGGCACTGTGTGCCCTGATACACAGACACCGCCCAGACCTCATCGACTACGCCAAGCTCAACAAGGTCTCTGTTCTGATTGGATGGGCCTGAGCCCAATGCATGCTCGTCCAGGATAAAGATAAAGTGACCTGCATGGGTATCGCAGCCTCCAACTACCCTACTAATCCAACAGACTTATTTTATGATAATGTTCTTTTAAGAGGACCACATTTTGGTTTCATCTGATGACACAGTAAACGTGTTAGTGAAAGTCATTGTCCTAATGCAAGTCTCTTTGCTTTCTTGAGATGAGAAACATGTTTTTTCTCTCATTGAGCCTTCAATGTATTTAATGTATTACAACTATCTGTGTGTAGAAGACAAATGGAGAAAGAGGTCCTGTGTCAGGTATAAAAATACCTTTTCAGTGTGGAGTTTATGCGTGACAGTTGTTCACAGCAGTGCTCTCTGCACTTGTCTGCTTTTAGTGACAGGGTAGCCAGTGGCAACAGGCTGTAAGGACATCCCTGGTTGCCGAGCGATGTGGCCTTGGCACTGAAGCAGCGACGAGTAGAGTAAGCCCCTGACAAAATCATCTGGCCAGGGCTAAGCGCCTCACGTTGACTTGACCTGTTCACGCTAGCAGAGCCAATGACCTGGCAGGAGCAGTGAAAGCCCAGGATTCTGGCCTTCCACTGTTACCCCTATTCACCAACGAGCTCTGGATACGGTTTGCAGCTGCCTTTGTCCTGGAGATGTGTCGATGGCTTTACCCTGGGGGCTTTACCCTGGGGGCTTTACCCTGGGGGCTTTACCCTGGGGGCTTTACCCTGGGGGCTTTACCCTGGGGGCTTTACCCTGGGGGCTTTACCCTGGGGGCTTAACCCTGGGGACTTTACCCTGGAGCAAGACAGGACTGTAGATGGCTCAAACTCCGCCATGGATGGAGAAGAAAAGGCTTTTGCCATCACAGGACAGGGCAGCTTGTACACTGTAACACTGGCACTGTGAGATGTCATCTTTGTCCGATGACAACGTACAACACTTTGCCTAAACCGAGCGATGTTTCACCTTTGGTTTTAGAGAAGCGCTGCATGAGTCTTATACAGGTCATTTCTGAGCAGGTTGCACTCTGTTCCTACGAAGGTCACATTGTAGTGGTAGTTTGCGTCGTGCCACTCCTTGCATTGCCATAGTAACTTGATACTGACCCCCCCGCTTGTGTTGTGTTCAGGAAGCATGCCTCTGTAAACCTCTTGTCCCTGCTGGTGGTAATCCCCATGGAGCGCCTGGCTGGAAACACCAGGGATATCAAGCCAGAGGGTGTCAGCCCGAAAGCTCATCAATGCATTACACTTACCTTGGGGATTAACGTATTGATGAATGATGTCATTATGATGGGCAGAGTACTCACATTGCATGCAGATTGTGTTAATCTTAATACTAATTAATGCTTAGAACGTTTCCGAATGCAGGATGACCCGATGGGTAATCTGAATCTGGCGTTTGAAGTGGCAGAGAAACACCTGGACATTCCCAAGATGTTGGATGCTGAAGGTAAAACTAATGTTCACTTACCTTCATGTTTAAATCATATCATATTATAGAACTGATCAAAGTTATGTGGTTTAGATCATTTGCATTGTCTTTGTGGACATTCAAGTGTGATAAACTCAACCTCAACCTTGCTTGTTTTGTAGAATTGATGTGACAGGGTCATCACGACCTACGTGGCCTCTTTCTATCATACCTTTTGCTTGGGTTAGTTCCTGTCATCTAAAATGAAACATTGAATGTATTTGGTTTCTCACTGTGCCATCAAATGTTGCTTGTCTTTTCACCATCGTGGACCTTTCATCACCAAGCACCTGCGTTCTTGTTCTGCGACATCTCGGCGTTAATCGTCGCAATGCTTCCCCTCTCTCGCCCTTCCTTCCCAAAAAGCCACCTGTCGGTTTGATCTAGGGACCCTGGCATCTTGGTTTTGATCCTATGTCCCGCTGAACATGCGTGTTCATCTCATTTCCATTTCCTGTTCTGCCCCCCCTCCACTCCAGACATCATCAACACTCCCAAGCCCGATGAGAGAGCTATCATGACCTATGTTTCCTGCTTCTATCATGCTTTTGCTGGAGCAGAGCAGGTAGACACATTCCTGCGCCAAAGGTTTTTTCTGCAGCGTGTATAGTAATAATACAGTAAAATGAATATATTTTAGGGGTCATGCGTTATTTGCTACGTTCTCAGATGATAACATACAAATATACTTTCTTCACACCAATTATAGATACAACCCGTATTGCTGGATTTGTTTCCATTGACTAGCATGCGCTGTCTTCACCCTTAATCTGATGAACGTCGCCCCCTGCAGGCCGAGACGGCAGCCACCCGTATCTGCAAGGTGCTGGGAGTCAACCAGGAGAATGAACGACTCATGGAGGAATACGAGAAGCTGGCCAGCCAGGTAACCACCCACCTGCGGTGTCGACATAACCTTCCCCCAGAATCACATTACACATGTCGTTTAAATAGATTTCACTGACGGATGACGGATCCTAATACATTATTTGCATGGACTCGAACTCCGGGCCCGTCTAAGACTGTGACACAGCAGTTGTTACGACGGGTTGTACTCGACCATCAGCAGCTTTTCGTGGCGGGCGTGTGTGCGCGTGTGCGTGTGTGTGCGTGCGTATGATCACCCGCCCGATGAACACGCCCCCGCGAGAAGAGCCTGGATCCTACTTCACCTGACTGACCCTTCCCCAGTTCACACACGACATGTCACGGTTCTGACAAACACCGGTGTCCACACAGCTCCTGGAGTGGATCCGCCGAATGACCCCCTGGCTGGAGAACAAGTCGCCGGAGAAGAGCCTGGCCGCCATGCGCGGTAAACTGGAGGACTTCAGGGACTACCGGCGACTTCACAAGCCCCCCAAGGTGGAGGAGAAGTGTCAGCTGGAGATGAGCTTCAACACCCTGCAGACCAAGCTTCGGATCAGTAACCGGCCCGCCTTCATGCCCTCTGAAGGATGCATGGTCTCGGTGAGTCAGACGGGCTTGGAGGAAGCATCCCTTTAACAGAATGTCCTCCCTGTGTGTCAGAGAAGACCTGGCGGGAAGGAGGCCTTTAGAAAATGATGGCCTCTGAGCGAATGGGCACCCATAGTAGCCGTGGCAACGGTTCAGCGGTTATGACAGCTGTTTGTGTTGTTTTACCCTAAGTGCTGGTCGCATGGTGTGTGCATTTGTGAATGTACCTAGTTATGTGTCTTTGTGTGTGTGTGTGTGTGTGTGCGCCCGCGTGTGCAGGACATCACCAGTGCTTGGACGGGTCTGGAGCAGGCAGAGAAAGGTTACGAGGAGTGGATGTTGAGTGAGATTAGAAGACTTGAGCGTCTGGACCACCTTGCTGAGAAGTTCCAGATGAAGGCCACCAGCCACGAGGCCTGGTCTGTGGGTGAGACTGCTAAATAATGAGAGTTACTCCAAAAAGCCAACTGTCGATTCCTATACTGTGATACCCGAGCAACTCACACACGTTGTCAGAGGACAGGATGATGAGTTGATAATGAAAGGACAAAACATTAGGTGTCTGTATAATGTCAGTAACAAAAGGTTCCTAATGACTGATGTTAATTATGAAGTTATAGTTCATTCGTTTAGCCCACAGTGCTATGCAGTCCCTGCTGGCTGGTCTACCTGAACAAAGCAAATGATAAATATTTGGATATAAAGTAAAAAAAAAAAAAAAAAAGGATGAGATAAATGTTTAACTCAAGTAGAATATAATACAGAATGTAATATATGAGGCCACTGAACGAATTGATACAGAAATTGACATTGTGTGCCTGTAGACTAAATTAAAATAATTATGTTATACAAAGGTTTCACTCCAGGTGAAGAGGTCAATGATGTGTGTGTGTGTGTGTGTGTGTGTGTGTGTGTCTCTGTGCGTGCAGGGAAGGATAGGGTACTCAACAGTAAGGACTACGAGTCGTCCTCTCTGCTGGAGCTGAGGGCTTTGCTCAGGAAACACGAGGCCTTTGAGAGTGACCTGGCTACCCACCAGGACAGAGTGGAGCAGATAGCAGCCATCGCACAGGAGCTGAAGTAAGAACAACAGCCTGACCAAAGTCTGCTAACAGCCCGTCGAGGCTAATGAGAATAGTGTCATGTTAGTTGCTGCCCGTCCACTGATAAACAGGTAGTCTAGAGTTTGGATTTGCTGCAATGAGACCCTCTAGTGGTTCAACAGTCTTATGCAAGATTACTGAAAGCTGTTAGGAAACTAGTACACAGAATCATCCAACCAACATGTAGGAAACATCTGCCCCTCTTCTTGTTCAAGGTTTGCCATTGACGGCAGTGTGTAGTTGCAGTCAGTATCAAGGAGCCCGCTTGAGTTTGTCCTTCACTCTCTACCGGGACTCTGCCGGAGGGGTGTGGGTGTGTGTGTGTGTGTGTGTGTGTGTGTGTGTGTGTGTGTGTGTGTGTTTAGGTGTGTGGGGGTGTGTGTAATTCTTCCATGGACAGTATATTTTCACCCTGCTATTATTGGAGTGAGCCTGTTCTGGAGCGTGGGCCAACCGGCGTTCTTAATGGGTCAGAGTTGAATGACTCTGATAACATTAATCAACCTCTTGTCACTTCTTAAGAGCAGCCCTTGGCAACACACTTTTTTTTCTGTGATGCTATTGGTTGCTCAGGTCAATTACTCGCTTTTACTGAAATGTTTATGGTCAACAGTCACCTTGCCAAAGTATACAAAAATACATACTTTACGCCACATTTTGGGAATTTCATACATATTTTGAAGGTCAGAATGAGGCCTGAATTTAAAGCCAATGGGGATTCTACAGGTTGTGTAGAGGGGAATCAACAGGGGTTCACGTTAACAACACTACTTCTGCAATATTACCTAGAGGCTAACAACATATACACACACACACACACACACACAGACACACACACACACACACACACACACACACAGGGTATTGTTTTTTTGTGCATTCAGCTAACATCAGCTCATCACATTGTGACACAATAAATGTTCATATACAAGTGCGCGTGCGCGTGTGCGCACATGCGTGCCCGCGTTTGTGTGTGGTGTTTAGCGCATGCTTTGATGGAGACATGATCTCTTTTGCATGTTGAAGTTGATGAGATGGTGGTTAAGTTTATGATGTGGTGGTTCAGTTTATGATGTGGTGGTTCAGTTTATGATGTGGTGGTTCAGTTTATTATGTGGTGGTTAAGTTGATGGTTTTGTCTATAAGACTGTGAGTAAGTTTATGAAATGGTGTTTTAGTTTATAAGATAGCAGGTACATTTATGATATGGTGGTTTAGTTTATATGACGGCGGGTACGTTTATGATAGGTTTAGTTTATATGATGGCGAGTACGTTTATGATATGGTTTAGTTTAAATGACGGCGGGTACATTTATGATATGGTTTCGTTTGTATGACGGCGGGTACATTTATGATATGGTTTAGTTTATATGACAGTGGGTACGTTTATGAGATGGTTTAGTTTATATGACGGGGGGTATGTTTATGAGATGGTTTAGTTGATGGTGGTTTAGTTTAGAAGACGGGGTTAGTTTATAAGACTGGTTAAGTGTATAAAACAATGTGCAGAAGGGAAACTTTTAGACACATTGGGATCTGAGAAGTATATCAGTGTTTCTATGTCGGCAGTTGGACTTTGTTCCTGGGAATTTCAAACAGACTGAGGGTTTTCCAGTATCACAGAGGACACTGTGTTCTACGACTGAGGGCACTAGTTATATAGTTACAGCTTTATTTGACCTGATGTGGAATCTGTCTGCCAATGCATCTGATACTCAGCAAACAAAGGGCTCTTCGGTTGAATTAAACCCAACAGCTAGCTTCCTTTGCTGTTCTGCTGACAGATCTCATGTTGTCAAAAGTGCTCTTTCTTTCACAAACACACACACACACACACACACACACACACACACACACACACACACACACACACACACATTACTGTCTGAGGATTGGAATTAATACAATTACCTATATAGAACCTCTGAGCTCTATCGAACATCTGAGCTCTATAGAACCTCTGAGCTCTATAGAACCTCTGAGCTCTATAGAACCTCTGAGCTCTATAGAACCTCTGAGCTCTATAGAACCTCTGAGCTCTATAGAACCTCTGAGCTCTATAGAACCTCTGAGCTCTATAGAACCTCTGACCTCTTTAGAACCTCTGACCTCTATAGAATCTCTGTCTATGGCAGCCATTCTGATTCTATGCTCTGGTTTGACTATGCAGTGAGCTGGACTACCATGCTGCCTCAGCTATAAACCAGCGTTGTCAGGCCATCTGTGACCAGTGGGATCAGCTGGGGACCCTGACCCAGAAGAGGAGGGACAACCTGGAGGTACAGAGAGACAGGCTCAGATTATCAGTAAAAATATTGCAAGTGGACCATCATATTTATAATATCAGCTAACTGCAATTCCTAACTACACTTGGTAACTGCCTTTGGTACATCAGAGGATGGACAAGCTTTTGGACACCATTGACCAGCTGTTTCTGGAGTTCTCCAGGAGGTCTGCTCCCTTCAACAACTGGATGGAAGGAGCCATGGAGGATCTGCAGGACATGTTCATCGTTCACTCTGTGGAGGAGATCCAGGTGAGGGAACGTCTTCCTCCTCTCTCTGTTCCCTCTCCATCTTCTCTCCTCACTCTCTGTTCCCTCTACATCTTCTCTCCTCACTCTCTGTCCCCTCTACATCTTCTCTCCTCACTCTCTGTCCCCTCTACATCTTCTCTCCTCACTCTCTGTCCCCTCTACATCTTCTCTCCTCACTCTCTGTCCCCTCTCCATCTTCTCTCCTCACTCTCTGTTCCCTCTCCATCTTCTCTCCTCACTCTCTGTCCCCTCTACATCTTCTCTCCTCACTCTCTGTTCCCTCAACATCTTCTCTCCTCACTCTCTGTTCCCTCTACATCTTCTCTCCTCACTCTCTGTCCCCTCTACATCTTCTCTCCTCACTCTCTGTCCCCTCTACATCTTCTCTCCTCACTC
>JACXGJ010013527.1:0-16121 GCA_016801105.1 Esox niger | reverse complement strand
TCTCAGTCCCCAGACCTGAATATTATTGAAAATCTGTGGTGTGACTTAAAGAGAGCCGTCCATGCTCGGAAACCATCAAACCTGAATGAATTAGAGGTGTTTTGTAGAGAGGAATGGTCCAAAATACCTCCAACCAGAATCCAGACCCTCATAGGAAGCTATAGGAAGCGTTTAGTAGCTGTTATTTCTGCAAAAGGGGATCTACTAAATATTGAGTTATTTTTTTTGATTGTGGTGCCCAAATTTATGCACATGCCTAATTATGTTCGAACAATCATTGCACACTTCCTGTAAATGGTATAAACTTCGTTTCACTTCTCAAATATCACTGTGTTTGTCTCCTATATGATATATTTAACTGATTTTTTTTATCCTAAGAACCAACGATTTATGAAGGAAAATCATGGAAATTAACAAGGTTGCCCAAACTTTTGCAGACCACTGTACAACGGAGTGCACTTCCATTGGCACGCTATATACAACGGAGTGCACTTCCATTGGCACAGTACATCCTACGGAGTGCACTTCCATTGGCCCGCTATATACTACGGAGTGCACTTCCATTGGCACCCTATATACTACGGAGTGCACTTCCATTGGCACAGTACATCCTACGGAGTGCACTTCCATTGGCCCGCTATATACTACGGAGTGCACTTCCATTGGCACCCTATATACTACGGAGTGCACTTCCCACGTAATGTAATGTAATAGTGAGTGAGTAAATAATGTGGGAGGAAAATACAAAGTGGGATAAGAAGTTGTTCACAAAGTCAGTCTGGAAAAATGTCACGTCCTGTGCATACCACATCCCTCGCACGAATACAGAAACACGTGGAACAATATGATTGTCAGAGGTGCAAACTCTAGCTAAGAAATGTAAAAACACCTGATATCTAACTATATATATACTAGGTAGGTATCTAACCTGTAATCCCCATCTTTTGACAAATCACATCCGATCTTTTCACATCCAATCTTTTTTAAAGCTGACACGATTGGTCTAAGCACAGCCTTCATCTCGCTTTCATTTATCCAGTGATTAAAGTTTCCTTTTTTAGTAACTAACACAGTACATTTTGAACAGTATGAACATGATAACAGCAAATAACTAGCCAGTGAAATAACATGCTAAGAGCTCAAAACCTCTTACAATAGTAGATGTGACACAAGCCTGTAAACTCTTCCAATACACAGGAAATATTACACACATTAAAGAAAAACCTTAGTTAAAACACATTATTTATCCTACATTTATTTGTAAAGGGTACTGTAATGATCATTTTGCAGCGTTCAATACTATTCAATAATATTGTACTGATTATCTATAGAGCATAAACTCAACATTTGTATTGTATGTGCTTTAAAGCAACAGGTGGCTGTGATGCACTCAGAAAGGTGTGCATGAAATACAGTCAGGAGGGATGTGAAACCGTCAGGGTGGATGAGATTCAGTCAGTCAGGGTAGATGAGCTAGTCAGGGTGGATGAGATTCAGTCAGTCAGGGTAGATGAGATAGTCAGGGTGGATGAGATTCATTCAGTCAGGGTGGATGAGATTCAGTCAGTCAGGGTGGATGAGATTCAGTCAGTCAGGGTGGATGAGATTCAGTCAGTCAGGGTGGATGAGACAGTCAGGGTGTATGAGATACAGTCAGTCAGGGTGGATGAGATAGTTACTCAAGGCGGATAATATGACGTCAGTTAGGGTGGATGTGAAACAGTCAGCAAGACATACAGACCTTGATATAGGACCTGGCAAATGTATGCAATGTAATTTTGGAATATAAGGAATATAATTAAGCCTGAATAATGCTCCTCGTTGGTTCAGAACCTATTTACATCTAGCATTAGAGCTCCTCATTGGTGGAGACGTTAGCTATCAGTTGAAAAACAGATTCCGTTGGTCTGCGTGTATCTGCTTGAGGCACTTGAAACACCACACCAAAGCAAAACCAGGATATTATCAAAAGTAAGAGATATCTTTAAAATCCCCAGACTGGTGGAGATGTTGTGGAATACCGCCACCAAGCAGCTTTCTAAAAGGGAGCTGTGACAGTATAAGGTATTTAAAATCAATATACAAGGACTTTCAATCACCACTGAAATCAGTATACAAGGACTTTCAATCACCATTGCACAACCATGAGTTTCAGGGTTTTCAATTACTCCAGAAACAGTGTAGCAAAAAAATCCGAACAGGAAATTAACAATTTAAAAGACCACAAAAAAACTGTCCATCGTTACGTTCATCTGCTCACCTTTTCTCAAATTCTTCCAACTTTCTTTTCATTCATTCATTGATCTACCTTTCTGTTAATTCTTCCATCATCCTGTCATTCATCCTTCCTTCCATCCTTCCATTCATCCTTCCATCATCCTTCCATCCATCCTTCCATTCATCTTTTCATCATCCTTCCATCCATCCTTCCATCATCCTTCCATCCATCCTTCCATCCATCCATCCTTCCGTGATTCCTCTCAGACCTCGGTGCTGTCGCTGCAATCGTTCATCCTCGCCACCATTATGGGTTCCGTGCTGGCTGAGTCTTTCACGCCGCCCCCTCGCTCCAAGCTCTTTTGCCTGGACCGGACCACCAGGAGGACAATTATGACGATGAGGAAGGTGAGCAGCAGAGCCATCAACCCCCCCACCCCCGTCAGCAGCCCCTCCCCCCCCGTGCTGAGCTCCCGTGGTTCCAGCCTGTCGGTGTACAGCTCGTCAACCCCCGCTGCTCTCCTCTTGGTACGATCCAGGGCAATGTGCATGATGTTTGTGCCACGGCTGTGGTCCGTTCTGTTGTCCTCGGCCACATCAGGCACTGCTGCAACGTCAACTGACCTCCTCGCACGGTGACCTTGACTGTTGGGCTCCGGTGTCATGGAGAGGTCATTGCCCATGGTGACCAGGGAGCTTCTCTTGCCAATGCCATGGTGGTTCTTGTCTCTTGAGCGGACTGTGTAGATGGTGTGGATGAACCACTCACGGCCAGCTGCCACCTGGGAAAGGAAGTTAAAGGGATGGTTTCAGATTTTGAGAATGTAACCCCATATTTGCATGAACTTGTGAAAACCAATCGTATGTGTCTGTGTCCAGTATAAAGGAAGTTGGAGGTAATTTAACACGCAGCCGCTAATCAATGCTAACAATAATTACTAATTATCTAATGCTAGTTAGCAAATGAAAAGACATTGAAATGGATCCCCAGGGAAGTAGACAAAAAGCTTAATATCCCAAACTATTCCTTTAAAGGTTACAGTATGTAGTCTGATGCACAAACTACATTTATGGTGTAAATTCTTGTGTTAAGAAAAAGATGGGTGTAGCAGTATATGAGACAGTGTTGAGGCAGTATAGCAGTATGTGAGACAGTGTAGCAGTATGTGAGGCAGTGTAGCAGTATGTGAGACAGCACCTGGAACAGGGCGGTAGAGTCTAGCCTGAACCCGTCTGATCCAGGCTGTCTGACCAGAGAGAGAGCTGTGGGGTCGTCTACAGCCAACACAGCATTAAAGCCCACATCAACAAACCCACTGGCCTGTGTCTCAGGTTGGGCCTTATCCTGGAGGGGGGGGACAAAATGTAGGGAACAAGAGGGGGGGTAGGAAAGAGGGTATAAGAATATAGAAATGGAAAAGATAGAGTTGTCACTATCCCCAAACAGACAGCGAGGAGAAAATATCTAATATCTAATAACTAACATATATATTGACATGTGCAGAGATAAAACCAGGAAGAACACCTGCCATTGAGAGACAGACCGATCATGAGGTAATGGGATCTTTGAGTTATATTAACTTACAAAAGTATCTCTAAGATTCTTTCAGGTCTGTAGGACTTCAGAGCAGGAGTCTCTGAATACATTCATAATTCAACTTGTGTGTAGGCTCTATGCTACATTCATTTGATATTATCATACTTATGATTTATTCATGTATAAAACGTAGTTGTGTTTTGACCTCATCATTAGGACATTTAAACATTGTCCAAACATCACTGAAAAAAGCTTGATTTGAAGTTGTCATTATAATTAGAGTTTTAAGTCCTCACTTACTGTCCAATAAATGTGTGGATTTATATCTGTATATAACTCTAAATATACATCTCTGGAAAATGTAAGAACCACTCCTATTTTTTTGTTTATCAGCATCTCTACATGTATGGATGCCATTCCATTTCAGTGTCTGTTAAATTCCAACACAGTAACACCAGATTTTTCTTAATGAGGAACTGATTAGGTGATTACCTGAAACAAATTTTATTTAACGAGGAAAAGTGGACAGCATGCCAAGACGGATGAAAGGTGTGATTTAAAATCTGTGTTATTCCAACAAATATTCATTTCTGAACTTTAACCCTAAGTTAAAACATTGGTATTTTGTTGTTGAAAATTAATATTAATGAGTTATGAGTTATCTTTGCATTATTTCAGTTCTGAAAACAACGTTGTTATTTTCTACAAATCAATAAGCTAAATCACAATATGTTTGGGGGTTATTTGGGAGTAATGTAGTCAGTAATCTATAAAATAAAACAAAAATGTAAATTTTACTCAAACTCATACCTATGAATAGTAAAACCAGAGAAACTGACAATTTTGCAGTAGTCTCTTCATTTTTTCCAGAGCTGTATATGTCTTTAAGATGTATTTTTCAGAGGTTCCTTTAAAAGGGCCTTTAAAATGTATAATTGTGTGGGTGTTGGAAAACCGACATAACAGCAAACTTTTTCAGCAAAGTGACCTGACTTTGATTTGGTTGGTTTAGAGACCACTTCCTCTGTCTTAATCAAATCGTGACATCATGCATTATCACACCCAGACAGACATTTCAGGTTTGTCTTTTCCAAACAACAAAAAGGCCGTAATTGTCTAATAACCAGTGTCATTTTTAATAAAAATGTGTGGACGTGTTATTGAAAAATGTTCACTTCCGTTCAACCGACTAACTGTATGACCAAATAGTTTTGAAGTCGTACTATGATCTTGAAGCGGTAAAGCAGAGAGGGAGAGTCGGCCAGGCAGCCGAACTCGAACTGGGTGGGGTTGTACTTCGGCACATATCCATCCCTGCCGGTGCACAGGAACACCTTCTCAATGCTGCAAAAGAACGAGTCCCCCAAGTTCTGGACGGGATCCACCATCACACGGCCATAGATGGTGTCACCTGGAGAGGAAGGGAGTAGAAAGAAGCGGGGATGTGAGAGAGGGAGTGAAGACCTCTGACAAGGTCACATACCCTGTCCATCCGTCTGTCACCTACCCTCTGAAAAAGCCACGTCAGTCTCCTGTCCAAAGCCCATGGACCCATCAGAGAGCCACAGGCTCCTCTTGGACAACAGGAACATTTGAGTGTTAAGGCTGAATTCCACTGCCACCGGGTCGCTGACCTGGAAGGGAGAGGGAGGGAAGCCAGCGGAGGGGGGTGAAGTGATTGAAAGGGAAGGGAAAGTAGCACATGTGGGGGGGGTGACTACAGGATCCAAAGAAGAGGAAACACCCTTTAAGAATGTAATGTGTTGCCAATCAACGGTTCACTACGGAACTCTACCTGTTGGAAGCGTATGTCCAGGTCAAAGGTGACAGGCTCTCTGGGGTGACAGACGGGAGGGAGGCTGTACTCCACGTTCTGGGCTGTCATGCATGGGAGAAGTGTCACCGTGTACAAGCCTGAGTAGTCGCGCACCTTGGAGAGGGAGCGTGGGGGGAGGGAGGGGGAGGTAGAGGAAAAGGGGAGAGGAGGGTGAAAGGAAAGAAGAGGGGAGGAGAGGGGTAGGGTTTAATGTATAAGGTCAGGGTTTGGGATAAGGTTATTGTTGGTTTATAATGTTGGGGAAAGGGGTTTGCACTGGGGTTAGGGTCAGAGGTCCGAGTTAGGGCTTTGTACTCACAGCAAAGTCTGACGTAAATGTCCACTGCTGAATTGGCTGGTTGTAGGTGGGCTCACTCCTCACCAGGCTGAGGTTAAAGGTCAGACTGGGATGATCCACACACATCACCAAAGAGGACAGAGAGGATGCTGGGTAAGGAGAGAGGGGGCATTATTAATTATATTTCTACAGGTTGTCTACCTCCAGCAGCACCGGGACAGGGCTGAATTTGGGCAGTCAGGGTGGGAGCTGACCCAGAGGACCAGGGTGACCAAGAGACAAGAGAAGAACGAGGATGTAGCTTGGAGTGTTTTCTGTGTCTACATTTTTCAACTTAGGAGTTCTTGGTTTTGATGTCAGAAAGGGACACAGGAGCAGTTAGGTGTGTGTGTGTTTATTTACAGTAATTGAGAGTGTGTGTGTGTGTTTTTATTTACAGTAATTGAGTGTGTGTGTGTGTGTGTGTTTATTTACAGTAATTGAGAGTATGTGTGTTTATTTACAGTAATTGAGAGTGTGTGTGTCTTTATTTACAGTAATTGAGTGTGTGTGTGTGTGTTTATTTACAGTAATTAAGTGTGTGTGTGTGTGTGTGTGTTTATTTACAGTAATTGAATGTGTGTGTGTGTTTATTTACAGTAATTGAGTGTGTGTGTGTGTGTGTGTGTCTGTGGAGTATGTGAGCGTTTCACCTGTTTTGTGGATTCTTCCTCCAGTGTGGGTCTCCACAAACAGCCCCCTGAAGCCAGCCTTGGTTCTAAAGTTCACCACCAGACGGCCCTGCTCATTTATACGCATACTGGTGGGGTATAGAGCACCTGCAGAACACACCCACACCACATGCACCCACATGCACACGCACACACCCACACACACACACACACACACACACACACACACACACACACACATACACTCTGTCAGCATTAGTGAGCAACATTGAAAGGTATTTAGTTAAATGATATCTATTTGATCTCTGTTTTCCCTCACACACACACACACACACACACACAGTCCTCTGACCCTGTAGCCCAGCCTGGGGGGGACTCCCGATGCCGTCCGTCCACAGGATAGCGGTGTCATACACAAAGGTGAGGCGCAGCTCCGACTGCATGTCGAAGTGCTGCCAGCCTGCCGCTCCCACTGGGGAGTAGAAAACGTATGACACGTGTAGGGGAACACGCAGCGTTACATACGATTGGACCAAGTTCAGCACCTAGGAACCAATCAGGAGAGGTCAGAGAATAAAAAAGCTGGTCAATACAGACAAAAGGATGAACGATGCGCAGAGAGCTGGAACAACGTGAATCGAGATGCAGCCACAGTATTAATTCACATTTAACATGTAACATTTTGACTAAATGGCATATTGAAATAACAAAATATTCACCATTTTAATGTTTTTCTATAGTGATTTTTTCTTTGTCATTACTCTCAAAACTACACATTTTGAAAATACACAAGTGTCTCCAACCCTGCTCCCGGAGAGCTACTGTCCTGGTTGTTTTCACCCCAACTGCATTTATATGCAGGCTCCTTCAGTTATTAACCATCTAAATATTAGAAGGAGGTTCATTTTCTTTTAGAATCTGGAGACCCTGGTTCTAGAATCAAACAGCAGCTTCCAGAAGTAATTGTGAGGGTGCTGTGTTCCCACTAGAGGGCGCAACTACTCTACTCTATATGTCATCTGTTCATCCTTTATTCTCAGCTTGCCAATTTGTCACTTTTTCTCTGTCTGTCTCTCTGGCATCTCTCCAGCTTTCTGTCTCTCCATCTGTCAGTCTCTCTCTGACAAGGCCAGATCACCCTGTCTGTTAGTCACCTACCCTCTTCCCCAGAGGTAGTTTTGGTAGAGGAGATCAACGGTTGTCAAAGACACCCAAGGAAGTTTGGATGAAAGCTACTTCTGTGTGCCAGAAGGGGCAGATTAACAGTCTTTATCTTTGTCTGATTTAAATGAAACACTAAGCTGATTCCCAAAGGGCATCATAAATACCACATAAGTGCACTGCTTTTGGCTTCAGCCCTGGTCCAAATGAGTGGCCTTCAAACGGAAAGGGGGGCATTTCAGTCACACACATCCTGTAGTTTGCATATTCAATTATAATCAGAGCTCACCACAGCTGGAATTGTATCTTGCGCTAACACCTTCACACACACACACACCCTCAACACCCAGAACACACACACACACACACACACAAAAATATCCTTACACACACACACACACACACACAAACACCAACACACACACAGATATGACAGCGAGAATTTAATCAGAACAGCATGAAGAAATCCCAGAATGTGTACACACACACAGAGAGACAAAGACATACACACACAAACACACGTACACAGGTTTGATAGAGAGGATGTAATCAGAACGTGGAAAGGGCAGACCCCACAGAGGCAAGACTCTCCTGCTGTGTCGGAGAATGTTGTTAACAGCTATTAAACCCTGTACACACACGCACACACAGACACGCACACACAGACACACACACACACAAACACACACACACACACACAGACAGGCACAAACACACACACACACACAAACACACACACACAGACACACACAGACACGCGCACGCAAACACACACACACACACAGAAATCTCAGAACAATATGAGGAAATTGCAGAACAAACAGAACAGAATAAATAGCTCACAAAAACAATGTAATCAGAAAAATTAACAAAGTCTGTGAGGAGCACAGAGAAGACTGTCTCTATCTGACTTTCTGTCAGTGTGTGAGGACTGCATGAGACGAGATATAATCTGTTTTTCTGCACTGTTAATGCTCTACAAAACAAAGACACACAGACACACACAGACACAAGCACACAGCTGAACAGACATCAGACACTGACAGACACACACACAGACTGTTCACCTGTCCATCCGTGCTGATGGTCCCTCCACAGTCGGAGAGGAGTTCAGACATGTCATAGTAGCTGGTGAATTCCCACAGACAGGCCTCTAGGTTCAGGTTCCTGTAGAAGCGCAATGTGTCATTTCCCCTCATGGGGGCGCTGTACTGGTAGGGCGAGGTGTTACCCATGCTCTCCATGTTCCTCGTCGCCGCAGTGATGAAGCCATGACCTGTGGTAACCTCGGTGTAGTCGAGCAGGTTGGAGCAGCGGTGGTTGCCAACGCGGGTGCCGTCCGGGCTGAGGGTGAGCTCAAAGTTAGACAGAGGACGGGTGGAGATCACCGGCAACATGCCTGGTGGAGGAGGGGTGGAGAGGTGGGGGTGGGGTTCGAAGAGAGAGGAAAAAGATGGGGGAGGAAGAGAGGAGAGGGTGGGGTGGAGAGAGGTTGGGGAGATAGCGGGTTAACAGAGAAAAAGAATGTTGGGTAACACGTGAGTTTATAACCATTTGTTGTCTGTGTGTGTGTCTGTGGTTGTGTGTCTGTGTGTGGTTTACTCTGTTTATGGGAACAAAGGGCATGGGTGCTGTGGGGAGGAAGTTACTTGTTACATGACGGCTCAGTGGTATATATTTAAAACAAGCAAATAATCGACAACATGAAATATGGCCAGATTTGCGTCTGAGATACATCTTTTTATATTGTAAATGGGTCAGTTGTCGCAGGCCACCTTCCGAGGTAATTTTCCAACAGATTTCACTCAATGTGTATTAGAGAGGAATGAGCCGTGACATTTGAGTGTTGAAGTTATTCTCACCCCATAAAAACAATCAGTAAGAGAATAATTACAGAGCTGGGAGGCAACTGAATGCATCCTGCTGGCTCCTCAAAAGATCCATCTCCAGCAACAGCGCTTGTTCAATGGGGAGCGTCATCTTAGTAAGCAACATAGAAGGTTCATAGTCCTCCCAGGTCAGGGGTCAGACTAAAGCTCTATGTCTGCCTCTCTTACATCTTACCCTCTGACAAAGCAAGTGTTTCTCAGTATCTAATGTGAATTGAATATTCTGTTTACATAATATGTAAATGTTATTTAAATTAAATTGTTTTCTGTGGGGGTGTCTCTGCCCCCGTCCCCGAGGGGACGACCCCATACAGCTGCCCTGAGGGGACGACCCCATACAGCTGCCCTGAAGGGACGACCCCATACAGCTGCCCTGAGGGGACGACCCCATACAGCTGCCCTGAGGGGACGACCCCATACAGCTGCCCTGAGGGGACGACCCCATACAGCTGCCCTGAAGGGACGACCCCATACAGCTGCCCTGAGGGGACGACCCCATACAGCTGCCCTGAGGGGACGACCCCATACAGCTGCCCTGAGGGGACGACCCCATACAGCTTCCCTGAAGGGACGACCCCATACAGCTGCCCTGAGGGGACGACCCCATACAGCTGCCCTGAGGGGACGACCCCATACAGCTGCCCTGAGGGGACGACCCCATACAGCTGCCCTGAGGGGATGATCCCACACGGCCAGAAGAGTGGATCTGTAGTCTTACTTTTGCAGATTTCATGTGCAAACAAAGTCAATCATTTTTGGTAAGGAAGTTATACAATTGCTCATTACAATGTTTTAATAATAGTATCACTTGATAGATTATTTTCTTTTTAAGTATATTTTCAGGACTGAGTGACTACCAGTATGACATTTGCTAAATAAGCTTGACAGAGGCTATTAAGCCTGATCTAGTTGCTACCCACATACACAGATTCTGAATTATTATGTGGTTATTTCCAGTTTGAACAAATAAATACACTAAACTAAGCCAATTAGACTGTTTCAGTGCTGGCTTGCTAGTAAATTGTCCTTCTAAAGTTTTGCATAGCTAATTCTGAGGTGTGTATCATGCGATTTTGTCTAGATTATGTAAATATTGTTGTAGAAAAAGCATGTCTGATTGTACATAACTAGCTGCCATCAATGTAAAATAAAGGTGCTGTCCTCAGTCTGATGTGGTTTTCCATCCTGGTCATTATACAGTATGGCTCTGTTACTGAAATCAGATCGTTTACTATTACATTACAAAAAATTATGTTTATGATGATGGACATCATTTTTTCTATAGTTCCCTCACTAAAGTCCAGAAATAGCATTTAATCATTTTAACTATTAGATGTTTCATAAAAAAAAGATGATTCACTGTTCACTGTTGTCATTTTGTTAGTCACTGAACATTTGTGACCTCACATTTGTGTGTGTGTGTGTGTGTATATGTGTGACCTCACCATCAATGTGTGGCATGGTGACGGTGAGTTTGATGAGGTTGGGATGCTCCGGGTCGTCTGCTCCCGTGTAGCGTAGCTTGGAGGAGAAGGGCTCCGCGCCCACCATGCCCATCCGACGAGGCTGGCACATCCCTGGACACACATGAAGTGACAGAACTCCAGCCATGAACGGTAGGTTTCCGCCAGATAATCAGAAAAGCATCACCACGCGACAGCATCAACGTGAGTGGCTGACCGTTATGGAAACGGTTTACTGCAAACGTTATACTACAACTAATGTACACGGTGTAGACTGCTTTAGTATTATTAATTCCTTTGGTTAAGAATGATTTAATCTGCTAAATACAGGAGCTTTAAAAAAAAAAAGGAAATAAGTATGGGTAATTCATTGTCTAGACTTCGGATAAAATATGCTTGTAGTGTGCAAATCTTTAACTAAATCAAATACTTAATAACTGAATTTACATTAAAAACATGGTGGTAAAGTTATTAATACATATTAACATATATATATAATTTTCCCATGCAAGGTGTATTCTAATGGTTTCTTATACTCCTGATAGTGAGATGTTATACTGTAGGTAGGAGTGGAGAGTATAGACCAGCGGATCATTATCACTTGACATGGTGGAAAGGTCAATTGACCTGGTGGGTTTGGACGAGTTATTATCTTCTCACTTCAGTGAAGATTCATTCAGGCCTCAAGTGCAATTAGTTTTCACCTTTGCTAACAAGCATCGGTCAATGCTGAAACCACTTTAGCAAAACTCATCACACAGTCTGAATTTCTAACATGCATCTAGGACAAACAGTTAATCTCACCTCCAGAACTCACTAAAACCAACAAAACACTTCATGCATGTCTCAAAATAAGCTTGTGCAACCAAAACTCTTTATGCATGTCTCAAAATAAGCTTGTGCAACCAAAACACAATTGTAACTCAGATACAGTGTCACTCATAACACACTGACAACAGGGAGCATTACATGAAATATTAACTTTGATCTTTTTTAAAGATCTTTCACCTAAATTGATTATAGAAAAAGAATAACACCTCTATTGACTGTACTAACGTATATAGAACAAGAATGAATCAGAAATGCAGCCATTTGAAAGAATATACTTTATTTTAATTACAGTAAATTATACTTTTGAAAAATAAGATGAAAAAATAACAAAAACAAACATCAACTAGTACAGTATAAGCACTAGCCTCTACGTTGTAGGGGCCAACGAGTGGTTTGTGTAACAGCCAACCTTCATTGGACAGCGCTGCACACATTATGACGATAGCTCCTCTCTGGCCTGGGACATCCACGGTGGCTCTCTGACCAATCACATTTCTTCCCCTGTGGTGTGCTTTTGCTGTGTTAAATCTAGCTTCATCCACAAAGATGAATTTATGTGCAGTTTGACTGGCTTCCATCTCCATTTCGCTCTAAAAAACAGCAATAAATCAACAATTTTACAGATCTGTACATTATGCATATATGTGTATGTATATCATGTTTTATTATCGAACAGACATCTTACCTGGACATATTGGTGCCAGAGTTCTTTCACACGTTCACACGTTACAGTGTACAACACTTGGGTTGATTTTCAGCTGAAACTGTGTTTGGAATGATGAAATACTATGCTAAAAATGTCGATGTATTTCTCTCTTGTTACGGCAGAAATGCACAACAGTTCCCATCAATCTGTTTTGAATGTGTTTTAACAGTTTTGAGAACAGTGTGTGAGCTTTTGAAAAACATTTGCTGCTATTATATTGTTTTGCAGGCGGTGGAGAATGAATGAGAAAAGAGTTCATGGATTTTGGAATGCATTCTTTGAATGCATTTGGTGTGAAGGCAATGATAAGTTATTCACAGTTTGGTCCACATACACATCTGTTTCCCAGACTATGTGAAGAGTTTTGACAATTTGACCTATGACAGCTAACACATTTTTTAAAAACATTTTTCAGCTACTTCGCTAACCAACTAGCTAACAATAACAATATTTCCAAAGAAATATTCAGATATGCTATTTGATAACACGCTAGCTAACATACTTATGTCCGCAATAATCACAAAACATTGAAAACTTGATGAAATGATTACATTGGAAAAGAAGATATTTGCAAACTGCTGTTGGCATTGGTGAAAGACAGGGGTTACCATGCTATCAATCAATCCACGCAGAAGTATATAGACTAGATGTTAAAGCTGTTGTACTAATACTTCAGTGACTGATTGATCTCCCCAATTGAACCATAGGTTGTTGTTTAGTCACGGTCTGACGGATTGATCTGCCCACCCTCCTTCACGCTGACTGTAGTGATGGGACTGCTGAGCTCCAGACCCTCGTCTCCGTTAGAGTTGACGGCCCTGGCGACACACTGCACCCTGGAGCCGGCCTGGAGACATGGAGACACACTGAGTGTCAGTGCAGACAAATCAATCACATCAGTGGGTTCAACTGGTCGACTTCGTCACATCAGTGCGGTTGACTTCATCCTATCAGTGCAGTACACAAAATCACATCAGTACAGTCAAAGTAATTGCATTGATACAGCCAACTCAATCTCATCATTCGAGCCAGCTGAATTACAAAGATTACAGTCACTACAATCACATAATTTGCAGTCACAATCATATCTTTATGGTCAACTCTATCACATCGTTACTGCCAGGTCAGTCACATGATTTCAGTCAACAATCTCCAAAGATTGAATTGACTTAATCCTCTCGAATGATTGAGTGGAGGAAGTGTAGAAGTCGGTTTGATCTTTGGATCACCAAGTCTAAACTACAATGCTACGCCAAATCCAGACAGTAAGCCTGTTATTCCAACGGACCATAGAAACGGATTTCAATCAAAGTTCTGATGACGTTGAGCAAACTCCAGTCAGCCGATGACATTTATGCTTTGAGGAGAGCAGTCGTTTTTCTGGCTTGGTGATCAAATAGCTGAAACTCTCAGGCTTGTGGAAAATAGAAGCATTGTGATGGCATCAGTGAACCCTCTCCTGAAAAATGTCAAGGTCAGATCCAACATATGTGATCCCAATAATGTTGAGTCACCTCCAGATAAAACATTCCTCTAAAAATCTAAATGAAAAGGAAAAACAAAGGCTGTCAACTGAATCATATCGATACAGTCACCTCAAACATATTGATAGTGTCAACTCTATTATATCAACCATGTCAACTCAATCACATTAGTAATGAATTTAGTCACATAGCTATTTTCAACTCGATAGCATCAATACCCTCAACTCATAAAGAGAGAGAAAGAGACAGAATTTATTTTCCTCCTTTTAAATGTTGAACCTTTTGACTGAGTCCATGCCCACAATTTTCTTTTGATGAATATTCATACAGAACTAGATTATACATAATAGAACAACGAACAATAATGTACTTTTAATGGTTTCCACATCCAAACTGTCATCTGCTGCATTTAAAGTCAATGTTATATTTCCAGCCGGGGGGACTGAGTCTGTACTGATTAGTGTGTAGTAGTTCAGTACTGTATACTACAAACCACACACAATTCAATCCTGTATTTGAACAGTGACAAACGTTTTGTTGTTTTGGCTCTGCACTCAATCGTAATGGATTTTAAATGACGAACAGGTTAAAGCGCAGACTGTCAGTTTTAATTTGTGGGTATTCATGTCCATAAACCCTAAACCGTGTAGGAAATACAGCACTACAGCCTCACGTTTTATAGGGGACAAAATGTATTGGCTGCTCAGATCTCCCCTCATCAGTCTTGCTTTGAAGTAGCCAACCTTAGGCATTTGGTTCCCCATTCAAAGGAGTCGTGAATCATTTAATAAAGACAATTATTAATGCTGTTTTAATTAAAGTTTTAATCAAATCAATATTTTTAAAAGGGGGCCAACACCAAAAACAACCGGACCCCACCAGAGCCCCACTCTAACCACACTGCAGCCAAAACAATTAGCTTCAGGGCACGACCTTGAAAAGCTTAGGTGTGATTCAGTGTTGGATCAAATGCCGTCACAACCAGCAGCTCTGCAGAAATGAGGGGCTGATATGTGTTTTATACTAAAGCCTAACATAGCAGTTATTATACTGTATTGTTGCCTTAATCAACCCCAAATGTACAATCATTAAGCAACTTTCTATATTGATTTGCATGGCCTACAATTAGACACTGACAGATATTTTAGTAATCGGAGGGGCCGAAATGTCTCTAACACCAAGATCTAATACACTGACTTGGAAAAAAGACAACTCCTCATTTATTTAATTCCAAGTAAAGCACTGTCCACAGCTTACAAAAACACACAATAAAATGTCTTCATCCTTACATGAAGATTATGAGATAAATCACGATAAATTACTGTAATCGCTTGACAGCAATACATACTCATATACCCAGTTTGCTAAAAACATATAAATGACTTCCTGCCCTACCCGGAAGTAGACAGAGTCCAGAGTGATCTTCTTGGAGGATGAGAAGAAGGTATCAAAGTCCACCTCTCTCATGGGTGAAGTGACACCGTCTGGGCCAGTGGGGGCGCTGATGAGCCAGCGGTAACGCGTCAGAGTGTTGTTAATGTGCTCGCTGGAGCAGATGGAGCCTGTCTTGTCATAGTCAGAGTACCTGGGGTTACAGGCCTGGAGGAAGGGAAGCAGAGACGGGGTGTTTAGGAGGAGCGGGAGAGGTGTTGGGACGGAATGAGGGAGAGGGGGTGAGGAGGGGAGGAATGGAAAGGATGAATAACGGAGGGGAGAAAGCAAATGGAGAAAAAATTTAGCAAACCCAATTGAAATGTACTCAGATATTGCTCATTTTTTTTACAGTGTAAAAAAACCCTGCACAAACATGTGCGCACACATGCACACCCACACACACCCACGCACGCGCATGCGTCACTCAAAATGGGGAATGTGCAGTCAAGCGGTGCGGTCAATATTTTAGTGGATGTGTTGACAGTTCATCCCCTCGTGTCTCCTTCTGCACTCAACACCAAGAACTTCTCATGTTAACTCCCCTGTAAGCCAACCAAGCACGTCCACACAGGTACCCACGCACACACACACACACACACACACGCACGCACACA
>JACXGJ010013526.1:0-15000 GCA_016801105.1 Esox niger | reverse complement strand
TCCGTAGTATCTGTAGGCTAGTCTTCGAAGAATGAGCTTTAAACTTTTCAACACAGGAAACGAAGTGATTAGATACACACAGCCCAGGTATAGATGAAACAGCAGCAGGTACTGTAGGCATGAAACCAAGTTACCGTTTCAATGATCCCTCCTTGTTCGTATTGGCCCATGTGGATGAGGTCAGGGCTCTCAAATAGAACCCGGTTCTGTTTAGTGACTGGTAAAGCACACGCATGTTTGGCAACAAGTAGTGTGTTCGTCTGTCTGCATGTTTCCGAACCGAATTATGTTATGGGGACAAACATTAACCCAATGTTTCTTGTGAAATCAGAAACATTTAAACAATCAGTGCTTTTTTTCTCAATTTTGGCAAGTCGATGTTGGATTTACTTTTAGATTTATGTTAAAAGTGACAGATATGGCTGGGGTTAGGGTTAGTGCCATTAGGACGTTTTCAAGGACCGTCAACTTTGGTGTCCCCCATTTTCATGGCTGAATAAACGTGTGCGTGCGTGTGTGCGTGCGATATTCAGATGCGGTGAAGAGGAAGATTCTGGTGCTAGATCTAGATGAGACGCTGATCCACTCTCACCACGACGGGGTCCTCAGGCCCACTGTGAGACCTGGCACGCCCCCGGACTTCATCCTCAAGGTGAACGCACAGTGGCACTGGTGGGCGAATACACCTGGACACATGTTGGCGACACCCACTGTCTAAACGCCTGCTCTTCTCCTTCTTGCAGGTGGTAATTGACAAGCACCCCGTCAGGTTTTTTGTACATAAAAGGCCACACGTCGACTTCTTTTTAGAAGTGGTGAGTAAAAGTTTGCCGCCTCTCCTCGTGAGCAATTTTTTTTGCCGTTGTCGACAGCGCTCACTTCAATTTTGTTTGACCGGCTCTTTGACTGTAACTGAGGGCGTGCTGTCTTTGCAGGTCAGCCAGTGGTATGAGCTGGTGGTGTTTACGGCCAGTATGGAGATCTACGGCTCGGCGGTGGCTGACAAACTGGACAACAACAGGAACATCCTGAAACGCAGATACTACAGACAGGTATCCCTTGGGAATTAAGGGGCTGGCGCGTATATTCCCCTTGTTGTCCTAACCTTGTATTGTTGAACATTCGGCTGTATTTCATGTGTGGTTTTGAGCCAGAGATTTGCAGATTGATTGAAAGGTTAACCTGTTTAGGATCGGCTAGTTATAACTGGGAAATGTTGGTTTGGGGAAAAAATACATCTGGACACAGCATTCGGCTGCCAATTCCTGGTCTTTAGAGAACATTATTTGTTTATCAGTCTTCGGTATTTGCTTACATTCTGTGTTTTTTCCCTGTGTCCACAGCATTGTACGTTGGATCTAGGTAGTTATATTAAAGACCTGTCTGTCGTACACGATGACCTGTCTAGTATTGTCATCTTGGACAACTCGCCTGGAGCTTACAGGAGCCATCCAGGTGAAACATTCACACACTCGTGCTCATATATGACTGCTATATGACACAGTTGTTATTACCTTGTTATGTCTGTTGCTAATAGACTTAAATCACTAAGCAGACGCGGTTGTCTGGAGCAACATACAGGAGAAAACTAGGATAATAATGGACACAACTGATGTTTCAGTTTGTCAGTTGGGGATTCAGTGAAACCAACACTAAACATTAGAAACTTCCATCTCTATTATTATTTACTATATACACCGATCGGCAATAACATTTTGACCACTTGCCTAATATTATGTAGGTCCCCCCTTTGCAGCCAAAACAGACCTGGCCCGTCAAGGCATGGACTCCAGTGGACCTCTGAAAGAGTGCTGTGGTATCTGGTACCATGACGTTAGCAGCAGATCCTTTAAGTCCTGTAAGTTGCGATGTGGGGCCTCCATGGATCAGATTTGTCCAGCACATCCCACAGATGCTCAAATGGATTGCAATCAGGAGAATTTGGAGGACAAGTCAACAACTTGAACTCGTTGCTGTTCCTTAAACCATTGCTGAACCATTTGTGTTTTGTGGCAGGGTACATTATCCCGCTGGAAGAGGCCAATGGCATCAGGGAAAACCGTTGCAATGAAATGGTACACATGGTTTGCAACAATGCTTAGGTGGGTGGTACCTGTCAATGTAACATCCACATGAATGGCAGAACCAAGGTTTCCCACAGAACATTGCCCAAAACCTTCTTCCCATAGTGCATCCTGGTGCCATGTGTTCTGCGTGTAACCGACGCACACGCACCCGGCCATCAATGTGATGTGAAAGGAAACGTGATTCATGAGACCAGGCCACTTTCAGCAGTGGCCACCCTGACTGGTCTGTGGCTACGTAGCCCCACGTGCAACCAACTGCCATGCACTGTGTGCTCTGACACCTTTCTATCAGTACCAGCATTAACCTTTTCAGCAATTTGAGATACAGAAGCTCATCTGTTGGATCGGACCACACAGGCCAGCCTTCGCTCCCCGCTTTTTCTTCCTTGGACCACTTTTTATAGGTACACTGCAGACCGGGAACACCCCACAAGGACTGCCGTTTTGGAGATGCTCTGTCCCAGTCGTCTAGCCATCACAATTTGGCCCTTGTCAAATTCGCTCAGATCCTTACGCTTGCCCATTTTTACAGCTTCTAACACATCAACTTTGTGGATGGAATGTTCACTTGCTGCCTAATATATCCCACCCACTGACGGGTGCCATGATAACCAGATTATCGATGTTATTCACATCACCTGTCAGTGGTCAGAATGTTGTAGCTGATTGGTGTATTATGTGTATTTCTGTCTTTTCAAGACGAGTTTGTGGTGATCTTAGAAAATCAATTTAATTTAGAAGCGTATTGTCAAACCAGTTGCTGTCGGCTTAGTGAGGATGGAACGCTGCCAACCAGGTCTTGCATGTTTTTAGAAAACCAACAAGCCCCACTCCAGTTCTGGTATTTCACTAGAAGCTGTCATTTTCCTTGTTACATGCATTTGAGGATATGGGTAAGAGAGCATCTACCAAGCAGTAATCACTTATGCCCTGGATATACATCAAACGTTTTGTAGAGGTTATTAGTGATAAACACTTATGTTGTCTATACATTGCCTTGGAAACAAGACAAGGAATGTATAGAGAACAAAACAAGTAGACTTAGGGAATCAGGGCTGAGCTAAGTCCTTTCAATTCAGTATATTTTTGAAGTAATATTCAGAAAGGAAGTGTGTATTCCGCATCTGCCAACAAATAATACTAAGACACATTTTCCAGTGGAAATAACAGGTTTAGGACTGAGTTATATTATTTTCAATCAATCTGATCGTTAATTCTGTTGCCTATTGACAAGTATTTTTGTTGTATGTCTTTAGGAACAGTCCGCCATTTGTTGTAAATGTCTGTTACCCAGCTATGGCTAACACAGTCACGTCAGCATCTGCAGCCAGAATAACAGCTGTTATTATTTTGGTTACAGTAGAATTGTTCTGTTACAGTTAAATTTAGTTCATAAGTGATTGGTCTATGATTTTCCTGGTGTTTTGTATTACAGTTGAGATTATCCCATTGCAAAGGAAACATGGAGATACAAGTTAGCTACAAAACATTTACTATCATAGCGTAACTTCCGTCAGGGTTGCAATAACGTAGGTATTCCTGTTCGCTACACAAAGTATACAGATGCTCCAAAAATTTCTCAGGCAAAGAAATTTAGTTTTAGATTAGCTGTAATGTTACTAAATTCTGGTAGCTTCTCCGAAATTCCCAATTTTTCTAATAGTGTTATATGGACTTCCTGCTTATTCTGTTTTGAATCATCGTCCAACCCAAGGTTTTCTGGAAAACCTGCAAATTGTGGGCAAGTTACCAGAATTATGCAGCTCATACATTGGTTTACTCATGCTTTTAAATGCATAAGTGCTCTCCTTTGTTTTTGAGTCTCTGTGTTTGCCTTCCAGACAATGCAATACCTATTAAGTCTTGGTTCAGTGACCCCAGTGATACAGCACTCCTAAATCTGCTGCCTATGCTAGATGCTCTAAGGTGAGTATTTCGCTGGATGACGTCACCTACATTTGACCTTAACTAACCCGTTATACAGTTTTGTGTGGGAACTGTACATTTAAACTCTTACAACTGTTCTCTCTTAGGTTCACCGCTGACGTCCGGTCCGTCCTAAGTCGAAACCTCCACCAGCACCGGCTCTGGTGATTGGCTGATTTTGCGGAAAGGGTTTTCGCTGATTGGCCCAATTTTTAAAGCCCATTTCCCATCACTCCACTGTTTTCCGCGCGGTGGACCTTTAACCTCAACACTCAACCCTCTATCGGAAGGGAACAGGGAAGGGTCCCAGCAGAAACGTGGGGAAGAACTAAACAAGAGCGACATCTTAAAAACCGGGAAACAACTGGGGGGAGCTAGCTTTTCATTTTTCTTTAGTTGTATGATTTTTCTATCTTTCAAGACATAGTGGAGTATCTCTGCCTTAAAGTTCCGGATACTGACTCTGCGTACGTACGCGTTGGGCTGCGTTTGTGTACATGAGTTAGGAAAATGCTTGCGTCTGTTCGTCTTGGTAAACTTCTGACACGATCAAAAGCGCGAGGGGCGAGGAGCGAAACGTCCTGTATTTCTTACACCATTACATTGGACTCTGCACCTCGATAACCACAGGCATCTCAAGTCGATACTGGACTTCACCTATGGAGACCCAGAGCAACTGGGCAGGAGAAAGCTGACTGGTAACATTCGGATTTGATATTGGGGGGTGGGTTGTTGGCCCCGTAGATCTACCAGGGTAATTCGCATACAGGTGGGCACCAACGATTGATTTACGACGGGCCAGTTTACTCAAATTACGATTTGATACAGCAGACACCTCTGAATGAATTGTAAAGCGGTCTGATTAAAATTTTTCAATTTGACGTAATTATCTCGCAAGCTATTTCCTCCAAACCCCTTGTAGGATGAGTGGCACGAATTAACTGAATATTTGGGGAGAAAATAATAGTTCAGAAAATACGTTTAGACGGTGGAACCACTCACACTGAACGTCAGTTTCTAATCCTTCATTACTATGATGTATGCCCTGGATATCGACATTATTGAAAATCATATTCCTGAGGCATAATTTCAGTGTATGAGATTTGCACTTAATTTCTGGGACTTTTCATTTTGTTGCCGCTGTTTCATATTTGAAGCAGAACACGCAGCCCGTTTGATTTCCATCTACTCCCGTGGTTGTTTTGGAACCTATGTCCGCCCCTGTCTTTTTAATGCCATTTGAACAATTTCAGTCCTGTCAAGGCTCCAGTCACGACAGCTTCTTTTTGGCTCAGTCCTCATGTCTGTGATACTAATAAAATACTTGTCAGTA
The DNA here is from genome assembly GCA_016801105.1 of Esox niger. Taxonomy (NCBI): domain Eukaryota; kingdom Metazoa; phylum Chordata; class Actinopteri; order Esociformes; family Esocidae; genus Esox; species Esox niger. The sequence continues at coordinate 9,654 of JACXGJ010013526.1, read as the reverse complement.
TTGACCATTTTTACATGGCTCTCTTTTTAAGATCAGCCTCCTCTATGAAAATACTCTCAGTAAAGGACATGTCTGGATTGGAATTTTTAATTGGCTCATCTTGCTATTGCACAAATGTTTTTGTGAAAATGTACTCTAACTACCTGCATGGATTAGGGGAAGGGGGGATTCTGAAACAGTTTATTAAGGGAGTTCTTCTCTGACACTTGCTCTTGTGTGGAAAGATGAATAACTCATAATGATCTCTTCTCACATCTGCATGACAGAGACTTGAGCTAACCATGAAGAATGATTAAGGTATCATTTATATATCAGTCCCCTTATGCCATCTGAAAGCATGGGTAGCACTGTACGCAAGTATTTAATGTTCTACATTGTTTGCAACATAGATATACATAGAGGACTTAAGTGGGAGAGACCAGGTTTTAGCGTGGACATAAACATATCGTGGTTGCCTGGGTGGGACTTCCATCTTTATTTGCTACTCCCTCTAAAAGGACCCAGTTTCCATAGTACCTTTTTCCTCACCACTCGTGTATTTCCTGTCACGCTTCAAGCAATTCCATTAATCATAATGTCAAAAATGTGGTAAATGGCATTTAAATGAAACAAGTAACACTGCTACTGTACCCCCCCCCCCCCACAAAAAACATTTTTAAAAAAATAATAATTAAGTGTTACCAAAAAAACAGTTGGTTCAAAAAGGATACAAAAGATTATGAATACATTTTCAGAAGAAAAGGCAAATGTTGAAATGGTTCCTTCTTAAAAGTGATTGGAGGTCAGAGGGGAGGAATGACTAGCTTTCTCCAACAATGGGTTTTGAAAAATCACCACAGACATAAAGGAGAAATATGCCACTTAGAGCCTTTACAGAAAATTATGTTTTGGTAGAATATAATTACATTCACCAAAACTGCATTTATTTAAGTCCCAACATGTTTTGACATTTTGGAAAGCTGGACAGTTGCACAGTGCCTATGAGAAGATCAAGCAATAACAATACTGCCCTCTACTGCTCAGGTACAGAGGCTCAAGCAAATGGAGTGCCTCCAATATACCCCAGCTAAGAGATGTTCATAGGCACAACAGTGTACCTAGGTAAAGCACTGTATTGGCAAGCAGTATAGCGAGATACATTGTTGCCGTCATACCTTGACCCCCGTAATCTCACAAAAAACAAAATGTCAACGTTCTGTTTTTCACAACCTCTTTTGGCTGCCACTAGTCTTAACAACAGATTTCCTCTGTATCATCATACATTCTCAGCCAACTATTGAAAATGTTTCTCATTTTGAGGACTGCTGGGATTTAATAGCCTTTTTGAAACGATAAGTTTAGCTTAAATGTGTGAAATGACGTGTAAGGAAAATAAGTGGGTTAAAAATCAAGGGCCAATTCTTTAAATCCTTTAGGCATTATTTTCTTTTTGGGATACGATGGGGGGTTCTAAAAAACGATTTGGCACGCTAAGAGTTCCTATCATGAACCCAGACAGCAACTCCAGGCGGGCTCTGGGCGGTCAAAGTCAAGGTATGATCAATAGTTTTAAGACCAAGCTAGACAATCTGGAGAACCTTAGAATGCGAAGTCTATTAGGACGCAATAGTTGAAATAACTCGAAGGCTAGCCAAATCAACAAAAACAGCTGCGCAAAGCTGTCTTGTCAAAAGCAGACATGTTAAGACCCTCAAGTGTTATTGGAACTAATAAACTTAACATTAATATAATTTGCAATGTTACTGAATTACCAATTGCTTTGACATGTTAATTTTGAACATATTCGTATCAACGGCAACCTTATGATTCGCAAAATGCCCTACACTTGTATAACTGGCAGTTACTAACTGCTACCTGACACAATGGATGCTAAAGCGTGAAAAGACCTGGGAACATCGCTAGGCATGTTTTACAGCCCAATATAGATAAACTCTATCAAAACATTCATTGATTTCACCCAAGTCTCCGCGTGCTGCAATGAACTCGCACTAATTTAACACGCGTCGGAAACTGCAGTGGGTGGGTCATATGACAAGGGCAAAAGCCTCATCACAGCTGGTTGTATTTAAATAAAGTAGTTCACGAAAAAAAGTTTTTTATAACAAACATGTTGCCACAATAACAAGACACATACTACTCGCTTGATAAGGAGTCCTGACATTTACAATATACTGAGTATTAATACACATTAACTACAAATGAACAACGGATCTTAGTGTTCTTCGACAATCCTAAGAAGCCTTGTGACTGAGCGTAGCGCAAACTCTTTTGCGAATTCGACTTGCCGTCCTCCACGTCGTTGTTATTGTATACCTCCGCCGCAGTCGCACTAGGAAAGATTCACAGGCCGAGCACAACACAGCTGTATTCAATCAAGCTAGCTAGCGTTTGTTGTCTTGATCCGTGTGTCGACGAGTGGTTGCTTGATTATTCACTATCGCGTATCATACGTCGAACTGCCGACAGCCTACATTTGTTTTAACATGAAGTTTCAATACAAAGAGGAGCACCCCTTTGAGAAGAGACGGTCCGAGGGCGAGAAAATAAGGAAGAAGTATCCGGACAGGGTTCCCGTGAGTACAGCAGCCAGCTAGATGTTTGACGTTATTCCAGATTGATAACGTCAAACATCTAGCCTAGCTAACTGCTCTCAGTGGTTTTGCTTGTTAGTATTCGATCATTTTTTGATGAATATGTTTAATGTTCCTACGTCGAATTATATAACGTTGACTAGCCTTATGTAACATCACCAAGCCATGTTATGTTTATTATTTCACCAAGCCATGTATTGTTGTTTGTTTTTCTAACGCTAGCTAGGTACAGTCAGTAACAACACTCTGTTGTTGCTGGCTTGGTAATGGCTTCTGCTAAAATGAGTATAACTAGGCAACGCAGTTTGATTGGTAGACATTTTAAGTCATGATTTTGGTCAGCATTGAATCGAAATGTTGTTTTTACTCGGCAGATGTACGGTATGTTGCGAACATGGTTGATTTTGTTAACTACTAAAATGGGCCTCTTGAAAATTAGTTAAAATAAAATATAACCTTATCTTTCATTTAAACCATACTGGAAATTTCTACCTCAACTTTGCCAATAGTAATTTTCTATTTGTAATAATAAAACCTTTGACAGACAGTTGTTGGAGTGGTTTGTGTGTTGAAATAAGTGTAATGTTAGTTGCCTTAAATAGCCTGGACATGGTGCCTATAAGCAGTTAACTTGTTTACCTAGTGTGTAAAGGAGGGTTGTTTACAGACACCTCCCTCGCAATGCATGTCCTGGGCTGATACTTCCTTTTATTTTCAGTGTTTGCTTTAGTGTGATTAGATTAATGTCATCCTAGCCAGATCAAAATGTATTTATATTATTTGTGAGATTAGGCCTAACTGTCCCCAAACGGCCAAGATGGTGTTGGCTTGTTGTCTTGGACTAGCCACTGAGACATGTTCTTTTCTGTGTCGAAGCCTTCACTCGTCCTGCCTTTTTCAAGCTACTAGAGATGTGTAGAATACCAATGTGCCCAATAGATGTTAACAAAATCGCCACATGTGTTGGGGAATTACCAGTGGAACACATTCTCAGATCCCCTTCTGTCAGAATGTGCAATGAATGAGCTTGACTAGTGCAGTAGTTGTTAACAGTTAATGTGCCAGTGAATACCTCATTATAGCTCTTAGTGTAAAGAAGCATTTGCGTAAACAACACACTTACATAGTGGGATAGATAACCATGCAGTGTTTATCCCTTCATAATATTTTTTTACCCCTTATTTTAGGTAATTGTGGAAAAAGCCCCCAAAGCACGGATAGGAGATCTTGATAAGAAGAAATACCTTGTGCCCTCTGACCTCACAGGTAGACAACAGTGCATTCCAGTCATGTCACCCATGAGTCCCCAATTTAAACCACCTTCTTTAGAACTGTAACCGTCCAATTCCTTTCCCTTTGCCACAGTGGGTCAGTTTTACTTCCTCATCAGAAAACGAATCCACCTGCGGGCCGAGGACGCCTTATTTTTCTTTGTAAACAACGTCATCCCTCCCACCTCTGCCACCATGGGCCTGCTATACCAGGTATGACTGTCTTGGGTATCACCAGCAGACCTGGCTCTCTGCTGCTGGTTCTACCAGGATGATGTTCAGGCCTGCCGTGGTCTCCCCTTGTTATGTCAGTTCATACAACACCCCTAAAACCCTTTGTGTTTCAGGAGCACCACGAAGAGGACTTTTTCCTCTACATTGCCTACAGTGATGAGAGTGTCTATGGAGACAGCCAAACGGAAATCTGAACCTTCTCTCCTTCCTCGCCGAGTCTCGCTGTCTCCATTGAAACGCTACATCCAGCTCAGCAGTCTAGAGTTCCCGGGGCGAAGACATCAGATGCACTTCCACCCTCTTCCCTCATCCATTTTTTCCCTCCAGTAATCTTCCCAGTCTGAATTGTATTTGCTTCCAGGTCTCCAAGGTGGATTTCAGTTTGTAGTGCATTAATCACACTGAAACAGAAGGTGATTTTTTTTTTTTGAAACTTGTTAGATTTAGACTTACCAGTAATTATAAAAAACATGTGAAAAAGGAGAAATATATAAATTAGTTTAACTTGTGATTCTAGTTCCTATGTTCCATTTGGCAATGAAAAAGTGTGATGTGTTCTTAATGTAGTAAGACAGTGTCTTGACAGAATATTTGACATTTTACTGGAGTACAATAGAATTCAGACTGAACAATCACTCTCCCTGTCTTCGCTTTCAGTGATTAAAAAGATTTTGATTGCCACTGATTAAATTATTGTAATTATTTTTAGATGGCTTGATTTCTGAAAGTTATTGTAAAGCTCTGCAATGTAACTTTTTAATGTTTTTCTTTGTAATTCTTTTTTTTAAAGTTTGAACTCTGTATACAGCTGTGTTATTGGCGCTCTCCATTCATGTTCATACTTGATAAAAGGTGATAAAAAGCCAAATTAAGTTTCCTGTTTCGCCTGACTTCTGCATACTGAATGTGAACACATGAAAAACAGTTTCTGCGGTCCGTGTAGAGAACAAACAATGAGTGCAGAAAACACATTGTGTATTATTTTAGGCCATTGTCCTATTAACACTTGAGCTTTCGAAATTGAATCCTTTGCATTGCTGCACTGACTACCAAGCAGATTACAGCCAATGTGGAGGAAACCAGTTTCACTGCCTCATTCCAGACAGGGTAGGCTATTCTGACCAATCGTATGGTCTTGCTACTGTGAGCAAAAGTTGTGCTGTCCGTTCTGGCTTTTGTTGGTGTCCTTTAGGGCACAATCCCTTGGAAAAACCCTGTAGTCATTGCCAGAACATTTTGTAGAGCTCCTTCGAGGGAAAAACAATTCATGCATGATTTAAGAAAATGGAACTTAACAGCACTGAATGTTAATGCACTGTTCAAATAAAGCCCTTTGTTGTGTACTTCATCTACAAAGCGATTTCAGTGATAAAATAGTTATGTCTGGAAATAATTAAACACTGACATATTTTATTTTGTTACCAGAATATATTCAAGATGCAGTTATTAAGGAAAGTCTCTCAGCTTTAACTTTGTATTCACATCCAAATTGGGGGAAGGGTTTAGGAGTTACAGGTCATTTATGTAGCCCCCTCTTTCAAGGGACCAAAGGTTATTGTTAATTGTCAAAAGCTGTTTCATGGACAGGTGTCGGCTGTTCCTAAATTATTTCTTAATTAAGCAGGTAAAAGGTCTGGAGTTGATTCTATGTCTGGCATTTGCAATCTGTTGCTGTGAATTCACAGCATGCGGTCAAAGGAGCGCCTGATGCAAATGAAACAGGCCATACTTCAAGTAATACTATAATACCTGCTGCAAATCGGTCAGAGATAGACCTGGAAAATTAGGAGTGGCCAAATCAATGGTTTGGCACATTCTGAGGAAAAAAAGGCACTGATGAGTTCTGCAACAGAAAAAGGCCTGGGAAGACAACAGTGGTTGTCTCAGGACAATGTCCATGGAACAGAAAACCCCTTTACAATATCCAGCCAAGTGAAGAACACTCCAGGAGGTAGGCATATCATTACCCAAGTCTAAGATAAAGAGAAGACTTGGCCAGAGCAAATACAGAGGGTTCATCACAAGGTGCAAACCACTCATAAGTCTCAGGAATAGAAGGGTCAGATTTGACTTGGCCCAAAACATCTAAAAGGTCAGCCCAGATCTGGCACAGCATTCTTTGGTCAGATGAAACTAAGATCAACCTGCAACAGAACGATGGGAAGAAAGTATGAAAAATGCTTGTAATGGCTCATGAGCTGAGGCGTACCAGATTATCTGCAAAACATGGTGGAGGCAGTGTAATGGCATGGCCGTGCGTGGCTTCCAATGGGACTGGGTCACTAGTGTTTATTGTTGATGTGATGGAAGACAGAAACAGAATTCTGAAGTGCTTTGGGATATGTCTGCTCATATTCAGCCAAGTTGATTATACAGCCCTTCATTTTACAGATGGACAATGACCCAAAACACTGTGAAAGCAACCCAGAAGATACTTTTTAAGGCAAAGAAGTGGAATATGCTGCAATGTCACCTGATCTCAACCTGACTGAGCATGCATGTCGCTTGCTGAAAATAAGGCAGAAAGACCAATGAACAAACAACTGAAGACAGCTGCTGTAAAGGCCTGGCAAATCATCAAATAGGGGGAAACCCAACTTTTGATGATCCATGCATTCCAGACTTCAAGCAGTCATTGCCTGCAAATGATTCTCAACAAAGTATTAAAAATTAACATTTGATTGTTTATGTCCAATTACATTTGAGCCAATGAAATAATGGTTGCAATTCCTAAATCTCTCAATATTTTTATTCAACCCCTTGAATTAAAGGTGAACGTCTGCACTTCAATTGCATCTCAGTTGTTTAATTTCAGATCCATTGTGGTGGTGTACAGAGCCAGAATTATGAAAATTGGGTCAGTGTCCAAATATTTCCGTACCTGTGTCTAATAAGAAACTCGTTTTTCAAGGTCTGCATTATGTACTGAAGGAAACTACAATTCCCAGGTTAACAATATAAAACCGGAAGCGTTCTTTTACATCGGAAGTGTACCATCTCGGGTAAATCATTTTTTAATCCGAAATTCATAATACTAAGTCATCGGTTTTTTATTTATTTTTTAAAGGCAAACTGTACTTTTATGGTTCACAATCTTACTAAATAAGCAAGCTAAATAATCTCCAAACGGAGAACATTTTCATTTTGAAAGACCCGGAGAGCGACGAAGGTAGCGAAGTTCTCTGTTTACAACTTCGCGCCTGCTGGCCCTTCATCGCGTTAGCAATTTAGCTGGCTAGCTGTTATTTTATAGATCGGTAAACCAGCGTTATTTAATGAAACCTTACATAGCTAGCTGGTGGTGAATGAATGCAATTGGATAGCCTGTATTTTTGTTTTCGGTTCTTACGTGTCAGGTGCTAGATTAGTACTTGTGAGTTAATGTCATTGCTATTGTCCAACGAATCCGTTTCAAACATATTTTTTTCATTCAGCTGGCCCCTCCGTTGCCTGTCACCATGCCTGCTCTGCTGGACAGACCGAAGTTGTCCAACGCCATGGCCAGAGCCCTTCACAAGCACATTATGAGAGAAAGGGAGCGTAAAAGACAAGGTGAGTGTTCACAAAGCATAGTTTGACTACTGCATTTCTCACTAGCGTTTTTGGTTCCGTTATAGTTATTGAAATTGGTGGACGTCTCTAAAAGACAATTCCGTTTCAAATCTCAGAGGAGGAAGAGGTGGACAAGATGATGGAGCAGAAGATGAAAGAGGAAGAAGAGAGAAAGAGGACAAAGGAGATTGAGGAGAGGATGTCCTTAGAAGAGACCAAAGAACAGGTCAGTGAATGCAATACAGGTGAGAACTACTGGGAAATACCCTCCTTGGCTGAGCTTACATATCTTGTCTCTGGTTCCCACTTATTATTCAAAGGTTATGAAGATGGGAGAGAAACTGCAAGGACTTCAGGAGGAGAAGCATCAGCTCTTTCTTCAGCTGAAGAAGGTCTTGCATGAAGAGGAGAAGAGACGCAGAAAAGAGCAGAGGTGAAAGGATTCTCTGACCCCTGGGGTGCATCCCAAATGGTCTACTTCCTCTCCTTCATATTGATGTTTTTAGAAATGCGTGCTTGATGAAACCTGTTTATAGGCCTGATTTTGACTGTACAGTAACAAGTCAAAAGTCACTTTCAAATATTTGAAATGGAGCCCTCCCAGGCTGAAGTGTGAATTGCCTCAGAATTTGCTGGACCCCAGAATAAATGTTTTACCTTTTCGTTCCACTCCTGCAGTGACATCACAACACTGACGTCAGCCAGCTATCAGCCCAGTTTGGCCATGCACACAGGGCAGCATCTTCTCAACATCCAAGGTGAGGTTCACCTGTTCAAAGCTAGTAACACATCAGCAGTTACTTTTAAAATGCATCAAAGTATGTCATGGATATGTACCGGCAGCATTTATCGCGGGCGGTTTACTTAAATCGCATCCTAAATCCCCGGCACACTGTCCGTGAATTTCATCTGGCACGCCACCTTTCTGTCCGTCCGCCACAGTTCCATTTCATTGCTGATTTTTCTGTCCTGCCAGGCAGTCCGGTCAGTCACAGCAGATCTGGGGCTCTAATGTCGGAGCGCAGTAAGCAATTGTTTCCAACGCCTGTTATCCCGGTAAGCGTTAACTGGGGGGCCCTCTGGATGTGTAATTCATTAACAATGCACTGGAGGTCGCCATTGTTATGTGAATGTCCACTGGTAGCATAGCTGCAATATGGCAAATTAATTCATTTGCCGGGTTTCAGTGTTTGCCGGATTTGAATCCTTGCCCGTTGTACTTTCCGATCACCTCCCCCGTTTCCCCGCCGAGACTGCAGTGAACAGTTTCCCCCTCCTCGTCCCGCAGGGCCGCCACTACCAGACCCAGCCCGGGTTCAGCGCAGCCACGGCGGAGCACGGTCAGTTCGGCGGCGGCCAGTCGGTCCACGAGAGCTACGGGGTGGGCCAGGCGCAGCACCCTTCCAGCTATACCCCTGGCCCGTCTGTACCCGTCAGCTTCGCCGGCAGCTCACAGATCAGAGGAGGTACGTTCGAATATCGGTGCCTTCCGACCGTGAACGCCAGGGTCCTCAAACGTGTATTGGCAGTCTTCACGGTGTGACGCGTGTCTCCCGCCCAGGTACGTCTGCGTTCCAGACCATGCAGTACCTCCCCCATCCGCAGACCGGCTACGCCGTCCACAGCCACTTCACCTCGCAGCCGGGATTCATCCCCGGTGCCGGAATACCTCTCCAGAAACAGCTCGAACACGCCAACCAACAGTCCGGCTTCACTGACGCGGTAAGGACACCGGTGGGTGGGAGTTCCCCGTTCCCCCTGGGAGGGGGGGGACCTAATTGCAAAATGTAGTTTCGGTAGAAGTGCGCGGGTTCTAATCGGAACGCTCGTTCTTACCTCTTGCTGTTTTCCCGTGTTTCCCTGGACGACCTGGTTTCAGGGTGCTCTGAGACCCATGCACCCCCAAGCCCTCCACGCATCCGCTGCTGGCCTCCCCACCCCCTCCATGGCTGTCCAGATCCCCACTCCCAAGGTACCCCTTGACCCCCCCCCCCCAGCCCACCCCT
>JACXGJ010013525.1:0-16122 GCA_016801105.1 Esox niger | reverse complement strand
GGCGTGTCCTCGGGGAGCGCTGCCGCCATCGGTCTCCTGCCGGTGGTTAGTACGCTGGCCATGGGGAAAAGGCGTGTCCTCGGGGAGCGCTGCCGCCATCGGTCTCCTGCAGGTGGTTAGTACGCTGGCGATGGGGAAAAGGCGTGTCCTCGGGGAGCGCTGCCGCCATCGGTCTCCTGCAGGTGGTTAGTACGCTGGCGATGGGGAAAAGGCGTGTCCTCGGGGAGCGCTGCCGCCATCGGTCTCCTGCAGGTGGTTAGTACGCTGGCCATGGGGAAAAGGCGTGTCCTCGGGGAGCGCTGCCGCCATCGGTCTCCTGCAGGTGGTTAGTACGCTGGCCATGGGGAGCGATGGACAGGAGGGAGAGCCACCGCTCACTGGGGTACCTGTCACTTATGTATACTTGACTTATTTCCATAATATTGTGTGATTATCTAAGCAGATGACCGTTTAAAGAAGCACTATGTAAATGTTTTGCATTGTAGTTCAAGAAAAGTGCATTTTGTATACAGTAATAGTGCAATAATAGTGAAATGATTTTTGTCCAAAATGTACTCCATAAAACTGTATTTATGTTGTTGTTTAAACTCTATACATTTCATTTTTTTTATTGTATAGACTTTGATCTTATCATTGTATTACAACTGTGGAAAGAACCAAACATGGGCCAGGACAGGATCACTTTCAGTTTCATTTCGTGGATCAGTTTCTCTGGTCATTTTCTCATAAGTCCTGCCCTCTCATATATAGAAAGACTCAGAAAACAGAGCAATCCTAACATCAAATCAACCATTCTCACATCCTCATACATTTTAAAGGGACACTGATCACCAGAAAATATATATTTCATTTTATGACAACATAAGGTACTGTACATTTAAATTGGCTCATCAATTTTTGTGTGTCCTTTAGGTACAGAACTAGTTAGATGTTTTGTGTGTTGTGTACATGTGGCGTACGTTTTGGGTTCAATGGCACATAAGGACATGCATGAAAACTTAACATTTGCCGTCCTCTTTTAAAACTGACCCATCTGAATAGATGAATGATGGTAGCCACATTGAGTGACCATTCCCCTTGGGTCAGGTTTATTGAGGGACTTTTCCCCAAGTCAAAAGAAGTTCACCATGTAGATAATTGGGGGCCAATTTGAGACTCATTCACAGTGTACTGACTCTAGATTGTTGTACTACTACATTCTAGTCAAGTCGAACCTGGAAAAACCTGCTGGGCTGTTCACCCTGATGACAAGTTTGAAAATGATCAAAACAAGCTAGGTCACCACTGTTAGAGCTAGTAGCACTGTCACAGTCTTCTGTAGCCTTTCAGGAAACAACAGTGCCATTAAGCTCCAGAAGCATAAAAGGGAAAGGTAGTAGATAAAGCAACACGTTTTGTAAACTTCTTTGTTGGAGTCTCTCTTCATCTTTCTCCCTCTCTCCCTCCCAGGGTTACCATGGTTCGAACACTCAACAGCATGGAGGATCTTAGAAATTCTGGGTTTGGTTGTCCCTCGCCCAGACACGGACTCAAGCTTCTTTACTGGTTCGCCAACAATTATATTTCCTTTGACAATAACAACCAGATGGTGACAGAATACGAACCCGATGTTGGGGACTTTGGTTTCCATCGCTTCTACAACAGACTGGAGTGTGCCAACAATATCTGCAAAAAGCTCCTTCCAGATGATGGAAACCTATTTTATGAGGTAGGAAATCTCCACCACCCAGCATCTAAATCCATGTCTAAATATGTCTGGAAAGGTGACACTGGCAACATAGACAAAAGCAACATGGACCGCCTCATCGTCAGCATGAGCACAGACGAAGTCGTGGATAAGGTCTATGTGACTCAGCATGATGACCTAACGACCTTTGACCCTGTCAACACCTATCGCATAAGTAGAGGGTTGCTCATGATCATCTGTGGCCATAGATCTGCAGAAATGACACTACAGGACTTCCTGAATCAAGCAGGCTATTCTAGCCATCCGTCAAGCATAAACTCTTATGGAGGTTACAAACCAAACCCAAGCTCCACGCCCAGAGATACAACAATCAATATGCAGGAAGAACCGGAAGCTTCACGGGGATTCTGGGATACATATTGTACCATATTGTAGACCAGCAGTTCCCACCAGCTGGGAACAACACTATGGTGTGTACATATTACATTTTCCAAAGAATAAACAAGTTTATTAGGCACATTATATTTTGTATCCCTATTACTGTACCTAATAGGTGCCTTGTATGTGGATGAACTACTTGAAAGTATTTTCTAAGTTGCTCCGTGACTGTCACTTTGTGTATCAGGACTCTTTCTCACAAATATAGGGTTATACCATGTATTAATATTGATTCTTTTTTTTGACAAAATTCAAATATGTTCTATACATTATTGGACGCCTGATGATTTCTATGTGCATTATGTGTTTTATAGAATATTACATGTAAATCCGTTTTTGGGCACTCCATTAAAAAATCCGTTTCAGTGGGCACAAACTGAATACACATTGTTTCTACCTTGAATCCGCATTCTGTTCACCCAGTATAAGTAAAATGATTTAACGGAATAAACGTGGAAAAATTACAGGATTTTGAGCAATTTCTTAGATCTCGCTCGCCCAGTGACATTGTCTTGTGTTTTTTGTTGTGGAAATAAAAAATCCTTGGTGTTTCTATGGTCAATTATTTACCACGTGTCCGGTAGTTATATAGCAAATACCTTTTAGCATAATTAGAAACTAAGTTGTTACAGAAGCACCTCAGTTATTCAAAAATTATAAACCACCACAGGGGCACTTGGAGGAGATGAGAGACAAAAGCAAATAACAAGGTACACTGGGTAGAGTAACAACTTCAATTCCAGAAACATTCTTATTCCCCGATTCAATTCCAGGCGTTTCGGCTTACGCGCAAACTACCCAGTGTAAATTGTTAATTGCTTTTTACCTTTTAGCATAGTTGTTTTGCTAGCGTTAATCCACTCTACTAGCAAAGTCAGTCTTCACAAATGACCAAGGAACGTTTAACGAGCACAAGTACAGCGCTTTTCAGTGGGCCATGCCTTCAGAGGTTGTTAGCAAGTCGCTAACAAGGTAAGTGCCCACGCAGGTTAATTACGTTTTGGCTGTTGGGAATCCTACTAAAAGATACATACTATGCTAAGTAAGCTTGATAGTATTAATTAAATGAACTATGTTTAATTGCAATCGTTTTTTGTGGTCTAACTGCTATGTAATAAGGAAATGATTCTGGAATAACTAAAGTGGGCATTTATCGGCGCTGTTGCGTTCCATAACTATTTTATAAGAGCCTTTGCCACCACCTGGTGGCTACAGGTGGAAGGAGATCGGACAGTGAAGGAGAACGGCTATAAAAACTATAAAAACCCTCCAGTTCTTGCTGACTCTGCTTCTCTGGTAAACTTATACGTCAAATTTGAATGCAATCCCACATTGCTTCTTAATGTTCTACTTTTGCCTGCATTATTTCAGTCCGTATGAAAAGTAAAATGCAATCGTGATCTGCATATTCATTTTAGATTACCGGTACGCACATTCGCTGGCAATATTAAAATGTTAATGAAAAGACACCCCGCTTTGTGGTAAAAAATTATCTAACGTTAATTTAAATGTGAAGTGTGAAACAGCGCCTCCCACCACCACTACTAGTTCAGATTACTCAGTAAAATAAGATATTTTTCAAAACTGCTCTTGGATATGATGGTAACAGGTGGTTCTTGGGAGAACAGTAGCCTTGTGGTATCGGGCCAGTAAACAAAAGGTTGCCGGTTTGATTGCCGGAGTTGACAAAGTGAAATACCAGTCATTGTGATCTTGAACAAGACACTTAACCCTCATCGTTATGGATTAGTATCTGCTAATATGTCTTAAGAGGAAATGGCCGTGCAATATAACTGCTTTCTTTCAGTTATCGACATGTTTATCTCCCTCTGAAAATGAACAATTACACCCCCCCCACTCCTGTCTCTGTCACTATGGAAACAGTTTTCCTCCAGCTGAATCCAACTGAGATGTTGAACTCTGAGGAGACGTTTCTGTTGGAGTTTCCAGCCTCACAAACGTACACATGGCCCCTCTTGGCAGTATAAAGGTTCAGTCAGTCCGTCAGTCAGAGACTGTGTGTGTGCGTGCGTGCGTGTGCGTGTGTGTGTCTTGTCAGTGTGTTTGTGTTGGCCTCTTAGGTGTAATGCTCACAAAGCACCTGTTTTCCAAGGGCTTTTATTCATCCCGCTGTCATCTCATCTTTTTCTCGACACAAAAATGTCCCAGACAAGGCCAGAAGAGGTCAACAGCGTCCTCCGCTATACAAAGAGTTTAATTTAGGAAAAGCTTCATTGTCTTTAGGTAAGAATCTACTGGCACAATAAAACCCTATTCGTATGGTTCTCTATCAGGGGTACCGGGAACCATGGGGGTACATGGCCCATCTACACGGGGAACAAGGAACCTGGGTATATTTGACCTATCCACAGGGTACTCTTGAGAAGACTCATGAAACCTGCCAGTAGATTGAAGGCTTGCTGGTAGAGGCTAGCTGGTAGATTGAAGGCTTGCTGGTAGTTCTAGCTGGTAGATTGAAGGCTTGCTGGTAGTTCTAGCTGGTAGATTGAAGGCTTGCTGGTAGGGCTAGCTGGTAGATTGAAGGCTTGCTGGTAGAGGCTAGCTGGTAGATTGAAGGCTTGCTGGTAGTTCTAGCTGGTAGATTGAAGGCTTGCTGTTAGCTGGTAGATTGAACGTACTGGTACAATGAACATAAAGGCATACTTCCGGGATTCTCAAAGTAGAAAGGAACTCACCCTGTAGTACATTAGCTGTAGTCAAATGTACTAAGTAGGGATTAGGGTTGTGTTTGGGATGCAGCTGTCAATCACCAACACATACCTCCTTCCTCACTGTCTTCAGACGTTCTTGCCGCGGCAACAGTGACATGTTTGAATGTATATATTTCTGAGTACGGATGTTGAGTCATGTTGAGCCATTATACTCTTGTCTGCAGAACTCCGGTCCACGTTGACGATCCGTGTTCTGCCCCCCACATCAGCCCTGCGCAATTTGCACCCCTCTTCTTTGTCTCCCTGTTTCACTACAATCCTTTCACAAAATATAAATTATAAGGGAAAAGTTTACAAACAAAGCATATTTTTTTGTAGTAGACTTTCAGTTCTAGTACAATTTTTGAAGAAGAATCCTGGTGCCCTGGAGGTGTGGTGGGGACATGATGTGGCAGGGTTTGCCCGATACACAGGTCTCCTGGCTGGGGAGGGCTCAGACCAGGCCGGCCTCCAGACACAGGCGATAGAACTGTCCTCTCTGGGAGATGAGGTTGGAGGGAGAGTCCATCTCTGTTATCAGACCTCTATCCATCACTATCACCCTGCAGAAACAGAAAGAGAGGAAAAAGTCTCTGTGTCTCTGTCTGTGTCTCTGTGTGTCTGTTTGTCTCTGTGTGTGTCTGTGTCTGTGTGTCTCTGTGTCTCTGTGTCTCTCTGTGTCTCTGTGTGTGTCTCTGTGTCTGTGTGTAAGTGTACAATGCTGCTTGGATGTATGTGAACCCCTTGTTATTTCAGTAAAAAGAGTAAATTGTTTAGAGTAAATTGTGTGTAGTATTGATGGTATTTAGTCTGTACATATCACCCAGTGTAAGGCAGAGTAGTCGGGAACAGGCAGATGGTCGGTACACGAGCAGGCGGCAGAAGCACAGTCAAGGGACGGGCAGAGTAATCGGGGACAGGCAAGGGATCGCAATTCCGGCAGAGAACAGACGTACAGGCAGGGCTCAGGCAGAGTAGTCGGGGACGGGCGATAAATCGGTACACGGAAGGTCTGTTCGATGAGAGTGTGAGATGTGGAATGCTTGCGTAAACCATTGATCCGGCAGGGGAGTAGTGGCAGGGAGGTGTATTTGTATGTGTGTTGATGAGGTGAATGGGGACAGGTGTGTGAGTGGTGATTGGTGACAGGTGTGTGAGGTGGTGTGCACAGATACTCAGGAGCGCGGGCGCCCTCTGCTGCGCGCTCGCGGAGGCGGGGACGTGACAATCACCTAGTGCAATCCATGATGGTATTTAATCTGTGTATTAGTGTTTATCACCTAGTGTAATCCATGATGGTATTTAATCTGTGTATTAGTGTTTATCACCTAGTGTAATCCATGATGGTATTTAATCTGTGTATTAGTGTATGTTACCTGGTGTAATCCATGATGGTATTTAATCTGTGTATTAGTGTATGTTACCTGGTGTAATCCATGATGGTATTTAATCTGTGCGCGATGGTCAGGACAGTGCAGTTATCAAACTGGGTTCTGATGGTGGACTGGATCAGGTTGTCTGTCTCCAGGTCCACGGCAGCCGTGGCCTCGTCCAGAACCAGGATCTTAGTCTTCCTCAAGAGAGCACGAGCCAAACATACCAGCTGGCGCTGACCCAAACTGGAGAGATTGAGACAGAAGAGATGAAGAGAGAGGGAGGGAATGGAGGAGAAGGATAGGGGGATGAAGAGCAGAGAGAGAGGGAAGAATGGAAGGGAATGGAGATGGAGAAGAGGAAGAAGAAATCAGGAGTAAAGACGCACCAACTGGTGCTGACCCAGAATGGAGACAAAGGTTAGAGGGAAGAAGAGATAAAGATGAGAGGGCTAAAGTACAGGGTGAGAAAAAGAGAGCAACCCAGAAGTTCTGTACACTTATTAAGCTTAATGTACCTGAGGTTCTCTCCTCCCTCTGAACACTCGTGCTTGAGTTTGTCTGGCAGGCCTGAAACAAAGCTCTTGAGATGAGCGAGCTCCAGCGCTCTCCAAATCTCCTCATCAGAATAGCCGTCAAAGGGGTCCAGATTCATCCTCAGAGAGCCAGAGAACAACACTGGGTCCTAAGGAGTGGGAGGGAGACAGATGGAGGCAAAATAAGTACATTTTAAAGTTTACACAAAGGAAAAACAGCGTATATTACAGTGTGTGGATAAGTAATACTGTGTTCTGTGGCGTATATTTCACTGTGTGGATAAAGTATTACTGTGTTCTGTGGCGTATATTACAGTGTGTGGATAAGTAATACTGTGTTCTGTGGCGTATATTACAGTGTGTGGATAAGTATTACTGTGTTCTGTGGTGTATATTACAGTGTGTGGATAAGTACCTGGGGTATAATTGTGATCCTGGAGCGCAGCTCATGCAGTCCAATCTGAGCAATGTTAATCCCGTCAATGTAAATCTCTCCCTTTGCTGCTTCAAGAATCCGGAATATTCCCAGTGCCAGGGAGGATTTCCCTGCTCCAGTCCGGCCCACTATTCCAACCTGGAGAGGAGGGAGAGAGGGAGAGAAGATGGCAAAGGAGATCGGGGGATGACAGTATGGATGATGTTAGGAGGATGAACGGGAGCATAAAGGGTAGGGAAGATTTGAAAGGAAGCAGGATTCAAGTCAGCCATGCCTGCCATTAAACTGCCTTGACATTTTCCGTTAAGATTGTCCATGTCTACGTTTGATCTGTGGAGTTGTAATCTGTGTTTTAACATCTGTTCAATCATCGTTTTAAGAGAACTTCACTCCAATGCAGGACGTGTAAAAGATGTGTTTATGTTTATGAAGGATTTTGACAATTCAGTTTTGAAAATCACAGATAACTTTATCCAATTTTACCTAAAGAATACATGGATGGGAATCAATCTTCTTAGAAAAGTCCATCCTGTAAATGTCCTTCTACTTTGATGATCCTAAAATTATTCAGCCATTAACATGCTTACATGTCCCTATCAATACCTTAGACTTTCAGGGTGAAAATATATGTTGGATTCTGTTTGTACTGTAGCAAATGGATTGATTAAAATAATCTCCACCTTCTCTCTCTCTTGGATGCTGAGGGAGACGCCCCTGAGGGCCCAGTCCAGTCCTCTGCGGTACTGCAGTCCATACTCCACCAGCTCCATGGTGCCGTGTTTGGGCCAGGCCGAGGTGAGTGTACTGCCTTCAGTGGTCCATGGAGCCTGGGCGACAATTGGAATTTATACTTTCCAGAGTACATAGAGGGAAAGAATGGGCCTATTGGAAGTTGGTGACGACTGGGCAGCCATGATAGCATGAGGGCCAGATTAGACATGTACCCAGTTTCAGACATGTGCCCATATTAGACATGTGCCCATATTAGACATGTGCCCAGGTTTAGACATGTGCCCAGGTTTAGACATGTGCCCAGGTTTAGACATGTACCCTGGTTTAGACATGTACCCAGATTAGACATGTACCCAGATTAGACATGTACCCAGGTTTAGACATGTACCCATGATTAGACATGTACCCAGGATTAGACATGTACCCAGGTTTAAGATTGTACAGCTAACCTCATGGGGACCAGAAAATTGAAATTGCATGCTCCCTTGCTCTAATCTTATCCCTAAACCTAACCTGAACCCTAACCCTAATCTAACTCTAACCCTAACCTTAACCTCAATAAAGTAACATTTATGCCTAAACTTTACCTAGGTGCAATGCCTACCCTTAACCCTAAACTTAACCAACAATGCCTGTACCTGAAAGAGACCCTAATTCTAACTAAAATTAATTGTGAGTCAAATTTCTTGTGGTTTTACATTTGGTCCCCATGAGTATGGTTACACCAAAAACACACACACACACACACACACACACACATATATAGAAAACTGTGGAGCTTCTCACCTCCTTAGGGGTGTCTGCATATTCTTTGACTCTCTCCACAGATACTATGTTGTTCTCCACATCAGTCCAGGATCTCACAATCCAGCTCAGGATACCTGTCACCTACACCGCATAGAATCACAGGCCGGTTACAGGTGTGTGTTTAACAAACCAGCATAGAATCACAGGCCGGTTACAGGTGTGTGTGTGTTTAACAAACCATCATAGAATCACAGGCCGGTTACAGGTGTGTGTTTAACAAATGATTATGTTTCAGGTGAGGATTAGGTTTTGGGTGAGGGTTAGGTTTCAGGTGAGGATTAGGTTTGGGGTGAGGGTTAGGTTTCAGGTGAGGATTAGGTTTGGGGTGAGGGTTAGGTTTCAGGTGAGGATTAGGTTTGGGGTGAGGGTTAGGTTTCAGATGTGGATTAGGTTTTCGGTGAGGGTTAGGTTTTAGGTGAAGGTTAGGTTTCAGGTGAGGATTATGTTTGGGGTGAGGGTTAGGTTTCAGGTGAGGATTAGGTTTTGGGTGAGGGTTAGGTTTCAGGTGAAGATTAGGTTTGGGGTGAGGGTTAGGTTTCAAGTGAGGATTAGGTTTGGGTTCCGACCGGACCTTGGATGAGATGTACAACATCAGCCCCTCCTTTTAAACCAGAACACCTTCGGATAGTAGATCATATCTGTACATGCTGACAGGATGTCAGGTCCAAGCCCTGCCGTGTGTCAGTGGGGTTGGGAGGAGGTGCTATCTCTACCCTACAATTACCTCAGAATATTTGAGAACTAATGGCGTTCTTGTGTGTGTCTGTTACAGGTGTGTGTGTGTGTGTACCTGTAGGGAGTGTGACACAGCCAGTCCCACTATGCCTGGGCTCAGTGTGTCCCTGCCCATCACAGCCAAGGTGGCCGCCGAAAGCACCAGCAGATTCCCAAGGAACTCCAAGTTCACTGCCAACCATCTGAACACACACACAGGTTAAAGTTCACTGCCAGCCATCTGAACTCTCAAACACACACACACACACAGGTTAAAGTTCACTGCCAGCCATCTGAACACACACACACACAGGTTAAAGTTCACTGCCAGCCATCTGAACTCTAACACACACACACACACACACACACACACACACACACAGGTTAAAGTTCACTGCCAGCCATCTGGACACACACACACAGGTTAAAGTTTACCGTTCAGGATTTGGGTAGTTTTCAAAGAAATCCTTGATTAGAGGTTTTAGATATTTTTAGTATTTCCTCTAGAAATCCTCTAAAATTCCTCTAGAAATACCAGGAATGGGTAGGAATGAGAATGTGTTCACCTCCACACGTGAATTTTCAGGGAGCAGAATTGTTTTACCAGATGTGCATCAGTAGTCACCTGGTCTCAATCTATAAAAGATTACTGGCAGGTACCACTTCGTGTTGCAATTTCCTCATATTGTCTGGTTGTGGTCGATGACAAAGCACAGACACACACACAGACACACACACACGTACCTGGTGGCTACGAAGCGTGGGAAGTATGATGTCTGGTTGTGGTCGATGCGTGTGTTGGCCTGCTGTATGAAACGCTCCTGCTCTGAGAAGGCACGGATCACGCTGGCTCCCTGGACTGTCTCATTGAAATGGGTGTAGATGGGAGAACGGCTGACTGCTTCTAGTCGACGGAGCTGACAAGATGTGGCCACGTAGAAACTCTTTAGGGTGGGGGGGAGAGGGGTGAGGGGTTGGGGTGGGGGAGCGGGGTGGGTGGTGGGGGTATTTGTCATTTATTATGCAGGGAAAACAACAACAACATTGTAACAATGTAAGAATCTTTATGACTTTCAGCCTGTCTGTTGGTAACTCTGCTATGTACAAGTTAACCCCACCAGTCTGTACTATGCAACTCTACCAGTCTGTACTAGGTACCTATCAGTCTGTACTAGTTAACCCTACCAGGCGGTACTAGGCAACTCTACCAGTATGTACTAATTAACCAAACCAGTCTGTACTAGGTTACCCATATTGTATGTAGCAGTTTATTGTAAGTAGCTAGTCTGTATTATGTAACCCTAATAGTCTGTACTAAGTAACCCCACCTGTCTGTAGTAGGAAACCCCACCTGTCTGTACTAAGTAACCCCACCTGTCTGTAGTAGGAAACCCCACCTGTCTGTAGTAGGAAACCCCACCTGTCTGTAGTAGGAAACCCCACCTGTCTGTAGTAGGAAACCCCACCTGTCCGTAGTAGGAAACCCCACCTATCTGTACTAAGTAACCCCACCTGTCTGTAGTAGGAAACCCCACCTGTATGAATGCGTACAGCAGCGTCAGTGGCAGCAGCACCACCCCAGCGAAGGGCATGGCCACCAGAACGATGATGCAGACCTCCAGCAGTTTGAACAGGTACCCTAACATCATCTTCAGACCATCAGGGATCATGCAGTCAATGGCATCCACCTGCAATGACCATCACAATGATACACGTCATGTAGAATACATTGCAAATGTACGGCTGTAATGCAGAGGTAATGACCACCACAATGATACACGTCATGTAGAATACATTGCAAATGTACGGCTGTAATGCAGAGATAATGACCACCACAATGATACACGTCATGTAGAATACATTGCAAATGTACGGCTGTAATGCAGAGGTAATGACTACCGTAATGATACACGTAATGTAGAATACATTGCAAATGTACAGCTGTAATGCAGAGGTAATGACCACCGTAATGATACACGTCATGTAAAATACATTGCCGTGGCCTATCAAGTGAAACGCCTACTGAGCTACCAGAGTCATGATGTTCTCGCATAAAAACCCACCTCCTTGGAGAAGCGGTTGAGGAGGTTTCCTGAGGGCGTGACTTCGAAGAAAGCCATGGGAGAACGCATGACGTTGTTGAGGAGGTCCAGGTGGAGTTGACGGGAGGCGATGATTCCACCCAGCGATATGGCCACGGTGGTGCCAAAGATAGCCACGCCTACAACGGGAGAGAGGCGGGGGAGAAGGAGCAGGGGGTTAGGAGAAAGAGGCATCCGACCTAGAGGAGCAATCTCATGATTCGGTCAGGTGAGGCAGCGTACAGGACAGGTCCCAGTGAGAGGACGGCAGGGTTATTGGGAAACTGTCAGATTAAATGACTCTGTTTTTTGTCAGGAAAAGCTAAAGATAACAACGCTGTCCTTTAAACCCTGTCCTACACTAAAGGCTGTTTTGGTCCATACTATGATCAGGCTGGAAGTGTGCTTGAAATGGTACACGGCAAAAATATATGTCTCATCAGGTATATTTATCTTGTTTTCAGGTAAAAAAAAGGTACATGTTTCTGGAATTGTATTAGATAATACCGCCTGGTTTTAGAAAATCTGCTTTGAATATTAAGTCATTTGAATTGTTTCGTTGGCAGATTATTTTACTTATTTCAAGCAAATATCTCCTCAAATATAGGGACATTTTTGTACGTGTATTTTTTTTGCAGTGTACAGTCAGGAAGTGGACAGTGGACAGACCTGCCCAACCTGTTACCCCGGTAATGACTCACCCTGAGCAAATCCCAGCGCTCCGAACACGCCCAGTTTCAGGTCTGTGTCGATCTGGGTGCCATTGATGATTGGGTCGTCGGCCCAGAGGCTCAGCCAATAGTTGTAGGCGAGGGAGGCGGCCTGCTGGAAGGCATACAGCAAGATGATGGGGAGAATGAGGGCCGTGCCGATGGTCCGGAAGTACTCCACATACATCTGGAGTTTCACCTGGAGAAGTGGAGAGACGGGCAGAGAACGGGACAGGAAAGACAGGGGTCTTCATGTCACATAGGAGGCAGATATCTTATTGGTTGGAACATGTGTCCATTTACCGAAAAGCGACTAGGTAAGTCCCGGAGTCAGAAAGGTGAGTGTGTCATTTTAACTGTTTCGGGACATTTCTCTGGATAAAATAGCATGCTATATGATGCAAATCAGTTTGGGCCCAATCTGTAGTCGATCTGTTGATACGTGTCAGTAGTTTTATATGCTATTTTTCCAGAGCCTGTGGTTACTACATCAGATGTTATGCAGCGTTAAACTATGTGTCTGTAGTTACCACATCAGTAGTATTGAGTCATTAAACTACCGTCTGTGGTTACCACATTAGTATTTATGTGTTGCTAAACTGCGTCTATAGTTACTATGTCAGTTGTTGTGTCATGAATCAACATCTCGGTAGTTGCTACGTCTGTAATTGTGTTGTTAAACTATGTGGCTATAGTCAGTAGCTATTTGTTGTTAAACTATTTGTCTGGTATTGCTACCTCAGCAGTTGTGTGTCATAATGCTCCATGTCTGTAGTTGCTGCGTCAGTAGTTGTGTAGTCATGTGGCGTGTCTGTAGCTCTGACTGTGCTGCACCACCCACCCTCCCAGTGTTGGCCTTGTCTGCCTCCGTCAGCCTGCCCAGGTCTTCTGCTGGCTCCGCGTCCTCCGTGTCTGAAATGGCCTCCATGGTCTGAACACTGGCACTGCTCATCATGTCACCACTGGTTCTCAGAGAGGTGAAGAGAGTCCCAGAATAGGTGGAGGTGAAGACCAGAGGGGGTTTGATGTGGGGTGGACCAATCTGTTTGTGCTATTAGCTAAATAAACTACAGTGGCCAGTTCATAATGTGAACCACACAATTCACAAAACATGTGGGGCCCCTTGCAGCTAGGCACATGGACATGTTGACATGGAAGTCTGACTGAATGGGCAAAACCCAGTCATCTAAACCACTTTGATTGCTGTATGATTGTATGACACATTTGACCTCCAGGGCATAATCATGCCATGCCAGTCCAGTGTTTACCAACAACAACACTGCAAAAGACCCAAACACTAATCCAGACACCTATTCAATGAACCCATCAACCCAGGGTTTACGGAGAATTTTCCCTAGTTTAGCTGATATCTCGCATTTTCTTCGATGAAGATTTTTTTTTTAAATTGTTGTTGAATTAATTGTTGTTGAGCGAATAAATCATCTTTAAATCACCACCCGCCCAACCCTCAGGGGCTCTAGTTTTGGGCGATCTCAGTTGGTTTGTTTCAGGTCAGAGGTCGTACCTGATGAGTTGTTCCTGAGAGAGGTCTATGGAGAAGTCTGTCATACTCAGACGAGACACCGACCTTCTGGTTCCTATAAACAACAACGAAAACAACACCAACAACACATGATGTCATCATCGTGTCAAAACAGATGGACACAGCAAAGGATCATGACAGCCCAGTCATTTAAATGAATCTCTTGGTAATTTTGTTATCTAGCCAACAGCGAAGCACAGTGCATCCCGCTGGTTTGACTGTAAAGTTAAGAAAGGTTGTTCCCTGAATGAGAGACCAGGTGCTGTTGTTATGCCAGGAGGGGCCACTCTTCACTCAGATTTATTCATCCAATCCCAAGGCCCCAGGACAGTGAAGGCGATTGGGTCAGCCTGACTACTTCTGTAGGCAACCAGGTGTATCTCGTCTCACTCCTTACCCCTGTGCGAGCGCTCCTTGTGCTCGTTCCCAGCAAAGACACGAATGAACTCGGAGAAGGCTCCCTTGCGCCCCATCAGATCCAGGTAGGAGCCCATCTCCGTGATCTCTCCCTCCACCATCACCAGGATCAGGTCCGCCTGGGGCAGGTAGCTCAGACCGTGGGTCACCAGGACACGAGTCTGGGGAGAGGAACCACCCGGAAGGTCAAGATGTTTACTACTGAAAGAAAAATAGAGCAGCCAGCCAGCATGCCACACTCACACACTCTCACACACACACACACACACACACACACACACTAACATACGTATAATGACCTTGTCTTTGAGGAGCCCTCTGGGACCAACCACCCTTTCGAAGATGTGTTGACCCACGTGGGCATCGACAGCAGAAAGCGGGTCGTCTAGGAGATAGACATCAGCCTTCCTGTAGACGGCCCTGGCCAGACTGACCCTCTGCTTCTGGCCTCCTGACAAATTTAAACCCTGGGGCAGAAGAAACATTTACTATAATGCATGAAAGGTTTATGAAGCGAACTTGAAGCGAATTCAATCAACCAATCCATCCTCCAATTAACTAACAGACCAATGAATGAATTATCCAATAAATACAAGCAGGGATTATTATGTAGATAATAAGCATCGACCTAAAGGCTGATAAAGGTGAAATAAATACAAGCAGGGATTATTATGTAGACAGTAAGCATCGACCTAAAGGCGGATAAAGGTGAAATAAATACAAGCAGGGATTATTATGTAGATAGTAAGCATCAACCTTAAAGCTGATAAAGGTGAAATAAATACAAGCAGGGATTATTATGTAAATAGTAAGCATCGACCTAAAGGCTGATAAAGGTGAAACTTGTTGGTGCAAGATTTGAATACTTGCTCTACATGAGCCAGAAACAGCAGGCTTTTGATTGCAGAGACACTTTCCTGGCATTGTTTGCTAGCATCAAGATATTTATGCTCTACAGACAACAGGCCTCTTGCTGTACCTTCTCCCAAATCTCAGAAACAAGGGCTTAAAATATGGGTTCATGACCAAGGATTTAAAAAACAGGTTCATAACAAAGTGTATACAGAACGGTTCAGAACCAAGGGTTTAAATAACAGGTTCATAACAATGTGTTCAAATAAGAGGTTCAGAACAAAGTGTTTAAATAACAGGTTCAGATCCAAGGGTTCCTTCTGGGTTATATTCAGTCCCCCCTCCTCCATCAAACACTCACCTGTCCCCAACTCCATTTAAGCCCCCTCCTGTCCTCACCCCATCAAACCCCCACCTGTCCTCACCCCATCAAACCCCCTCTTGTCCTCACCCCATCAAACCCCCACCTGTCCACACCTCCATTAAACCCCCAACCTCCTCCCACCTCCATCAAGCCCTCCCCCCCTCCTGCCCTCACCTCCTCCCACCTCCATCAACTCCTCCCCTCCTACCTTCTCCCCGATCTCGGTTCCGTCTCCAGCAGGAAGGATCTCCAGGTCTGGCAGCAGGGCGCAGGCCTCCACCACTCGGTGGTACCAGCTCTCCTTCCTCTCCTGACCAAACATGATGTTGTCTTTCAGGGTGGCATTCTGGATCCACGCCTGCTGAGGCACGTAGGCCACCGAGCCCTGGGGAGGGAGAGGGAGGGGGTTAGAGAGGAAGGGGTGGGGGTTACAGGGAGGAAGGGGAGGGGTTAAGGGAGGGAGGGGTAGGGGGTTACAGGGAGGAAGAGGAGGGGTTTACAGGGAGGGAGGGGAGGAGTTTACAGGGAGGGAGGGGTGGGGGTTACAGGGAGGGAGGGGGGGTTACAGAGAGGAAGGGGAGGGGGTAAGGGAGGAAGAGGAGGGGTTTACAGGGAGGGAGGGGAGGCGTTTACAGGGAGGAAGAGGAGGGGTGGGGGTTACAGGGAGGGAGGGGAGGAGTTTACAGGGAGGGAGGGGCGGGGGTTACAGGGAGGGAGGGGC
>JACXGJ010013524.1:0-16122 GCA_016801105.1 Esox niger | reverse complement strand
CTCCCCTGCTGCCCGGTTTTCGCCACCCGCCGAGGACTGTCCGCCGCCGTCCGCTGAGGACGTTTTGTTGTCTGCTCCGTCTGGAAGCCAGGGCTTTGGGGGTCGGTCATTGTTGCATGTCGCTGTTTGTGTTCATGTCAGTGGTGAGTGTTTCGTTTTGTAGAAACCTTTGCTTTCTTTCAGTTTGTTTATAGTGCTCGGTTTTCGTTATAAATTAAAGTACGACATCGACTGCCAAATCTGCCTGTGCCTGGTTCCTCCTCTCCACCACGCCTACTATAGTGACACCTAGAACGTGTGTAGGTCATTTGCATGACCTTTTTTATACTGTAAAATAACATTTGTAAAAGAGTACACTAAAATCTGAGTTTTATAAAGGTGCAAAAAAGTACTGTCTTAACATTCTCTGAAACAAAACACTTGAGATAAAAGGCACTTGGAACAGACTTCTCATTTATCTATAGGCTCTAAGATCCTCACTACAAGTTAGCATATCTGATGAGGTAAACCAAAACATGTTTGTGGTAAATTTGACATCATTAACTGTGAACGTATATTATTCCGAATGCATACAAAGCACAATAAAACACTTCACAGAAGCTTACGGAGTAGGAATGTGACTGCGCCAACGCGGCATTCTTAGCACACGTGGGCAGGTAATTTCCATAGGTATGTGTTTCACTACCGATAATTAGCAGATGTTAACAGATAGGCGGAAGGAAAACTATCCTGTAATGCCCTAAAGCAAAAGATCACAAGGGCAACACAGACTTTCAATTGGCACTGTATATCCTATATCAGATTAATTCCATTAAACATGTATTTAGTTTCATTTAAACATATTCATATCCTTGTAGCAGGGGCCACTCTGTGTAGTTCACTTACATGTAAAGTTATCTGAGCTATCAGAGAGACCGTTATCAGGGACACAAATATACATCTATTGATTGTTTGGCAGAGACCTTCTGTTTGTTAATTGGGGCGGAAGTACAACAGAGACCAAACGATGTACTTAGTGGTTCTAAAAGTGCTCTGGGGTGTTTAAAAAATATTTTATAAAGATCCTCGGGTTCTAACGAAGAACTTACTCTTAAGATGCTTTTGGGAACCAGGCTCTGGACTTGAAGCTCTTTCGTTAAGTTTGCCCAGTGAGCATGTTTTTTTAGTCTTGGCTTGAACAATGTCCACCCTGTTATTTACTGTAAACACCAAAGACGTTTGTATTATATACCAAAACCCAAATCAGGGTCCTGACTCTATATTTTAGTAGAAGGACATACTCCATAACGGTTTTCTGTAAAATTCTGCATCTTTTTAAATTTAAAAGTGCTTGTTTACAGTAACTCTACTCCCCACACTCCTAAATAATTTTTTACAGATTTTTTACTTTTGTGAAGGGTAAAGTAAAAACAAAAATGTAGCCCACAGTTCGTAACATAATAAACCCGGTCCAGTAAAATGACCTCAAGTGTAGTGTCTGTTATACGACCATGCACATCGATCAGCAGAACCAGGTCAAATCACTTTCACAAAGTGCCGTCAATCATTCGGGAGGAATTCTGTGACTGGTAAAGTGCAGAGTGAGGGCACTGAATACGTTTTGCTGGGGTCTAAATCACTCTGTGACAGTGATAAGCTAAATTATCGTCTTGAAACAGCCACGCCCCTCAATACCTCGGTTAAAAATTAATTATGAATTTTATCAAGCCATTCAGGCCGAGTGTCGTCGGCTTTTGGCTTGAAGCACCGACAAGGAAAGGTTGGTCTGTTGCACTACCTCTAAGATTTAAAATAAGACCGGTCTTTTATATACAGAAGAATGGCAGAGGGAAGGGCTGTGAGGCGGAGTTTGGAACACTTTCACTTCTTGTTTGAACTTTTCAACCTATGATAGCATGACTTTTGAATTCTGTGAAGGTCCTTTGTCACTTTCCCTAAACTATCAATTCCTGAACCTGAGCCAAAAATGAAATAAACAAAATTACTAATTAATCAGAATTCTCTGCCCTCAATTCAAATTATTATGATTTTAAAATTAGTTTTGAACCGGCGCAATAATTTGTTCACAAAACAATTTGACGTAAGCAGTTGAATTCCATGAGTGTCTGAGGTCCACCAAACCAAAACCAAATAAAAATATGATAAATATCCATAATTATAATGATCATGAGTTGTGAGTTCCTATTAAGCGACATGTTTAATCCGTGAGCAGCCTACCAATTCATCAAGTAGAGCCACATTTTAACGGCCAGATTGTCACTTAAAAGATAATTATGTTTTTGTATTTCTACATACATTATATACATGTTTCTTAACTCACCGGTTTGCATTGAAAACTGCAGAGTTGTTGAATTGCATTCTTGAGTGATTGGCTCATACTTGGACCAGGTAAATGTGGACCAGGAAAACTACACTGAACAGTGACTGAAACACATTCCTGTCTGATTGCTTCACTTAAGACAAGGTCAGTGTATAAGAATCTTAAATAGTTATCCGTTGCTTTGTTGACAGGAGCAAAGTATTACAGTAACAAGGAATATATCAACTTGATGTTTCTCAAAATCAGAGAATTTATAAACAAATGAACAAGAGACCAGGCAAGCCTAGTTCAGCTGGCTTGCAACAGAACGCGTTGCCCTCTCAAGATTCAAACCTGGGTCGCTCACGTGGAAGGCGATGTTGTTAGCCACTACACTACAGAGCTGTACGCTTGAAGGCTGCCCGTATAACCTCTTGTGTCTACCCTGAACAAATCAAGTCTATGAACTGTATGGCTTTTGCCACTGGCCGTTTTAACAGCGTATTAGCCAGTTATAGGCTTTAAGAGTATCTACTAACTTACTGGAATATTCATAAGAATTGAGCAGTTGCTAGTGAGTCTGCCAAAGCTATTTCATTTCATGGCATAAGAATGTCTTTTTTTCTTTCATGGCGTAACATACTTTTTTCTTTGATTTGTTAATGAGATTTGCACTGTCCGCTGTTAACAAGCCTGGTCCCTCTACTCTTTAGCCCAGAGGAGGCAGCATCTGTGATTCCCAAAAATTAGTTCAAATTGAGATCTTCCAGACCACAGTAGAGTTAACACTGCCTCTTGATGTTGGATGTCTTTTGTTCTAGGGTGTAGATTACATTATTGGAAAGACAATTGGGTCTTTTCTGCCTTGCAAAATGAATATTAACATACTGACCATCGACATTTACCACTGAAATGTTAACTAAAGAGATTGGTAATTGATTTGATAATCGTATTTACAAGACATTTTGCAGTTAAATCAGTGGTCTCCTCTGTGGAATACAAGCCTTCTTTTGGCAAGATACTGATAGAATCGATGTGCTAAATAAAAAAAACTAACATTGGTTGATGAGCACAACTAGGCTACATGAACAGTATTCAAGAGAATCTCATCTGCTGTTGAAGCTAATGGGGGCAATGTTATTGATTACCTTCAATCACCAATTCAATGCAACAAACTCTCGATTTTAGAAAAAAAACATTTCCACCCCAAATGGAAACACAAAAGGAAGTGGAGATAATCAATCATACGTGCAGGACCGATTTGATGTCAATTACCAATATTTTTCACCAACTCCCTTCACAGTAAAAGACGTCTTAAATACTTTGTAATCTATTAAAACCAAGAAAAACTCAGAGGCCAACAAACTTGACCCAGATCGGCTGGTTAGCGCTCTTCCTCTTATTTCGGGAGTTACAACATTTTTAATCTGACATTGATTTCTGGAGTTATTCCGATGTGTGGAAAACCTACAAAAAGGTTGTATTACTAGTTACTACTAGATTTTAGAATTATCATGCCTACCAAAATCTGAAAACAGTACTTTTTTAATACCAACCTGGTTTTAGACCTGGGTATAGCACTATTACCGCTACTACATTGGTTAGGAATGGAATTGCTACAGCACTGGATGAAAGTGCCATTAATTTAGCTTTGTTTTTGGCTTCTTGAGGGCTTTTGCTTACTGTAATTTTCGTGGCTATGCAAGACTGATCAAATGTGGTAACTCACTTCATTAATGTTTTTGCATTGTCAGTAAAGACAAGATGGTTGTGTAGCATTGAACCCCCAATTATGGCAGAGCCAACAGCAGTTTTGAAATATATCTTCTTGCACTGAGTCATATTTTGATCAAGTTGTCAATGTTTAGTGATTATTAGATGCATACAAACGTTAACTAGCATGTCATTTATTAGCACGTCTGATATGTCAGTGGAAATATGAATATTATTAGCTAGCCCCCAATTGTTGGCCATTGTATTTCCAATACATTGTATTTCCTTTTATTTGTCTTATGAAAGACAGTTTGTAATCTTCTCTTAAGCGTTTAATAGGAAATGTTTGCCACCTTTCATGCCTTCAGGTTATAAAATAATGTATGTGTTCAATTGTAGAGTGTTTGGAAATACACTACAAGAAGTTCCATGTAGCTAATGGAACTGTTAGCCATTCGGCAACGCCGCAGCCGGATACATTTTACAGCTTAATCGAAAAATACTTTCAAAGGTCAAACAATACGGTTTATCAGCCTGAATACGGACCATAATAACAACGCTGTTTCCAAAAAAAGATGGGATGCCGTGTAAAATGTAAATTAAAACAGAATGCAATTATGTGCAACTCAGATATACCCTGTACTCAATAGAAAATAGTACAAAGACCACGTATCAAATGTTGAAACTGAGAGACATTTGATTGTTTCTTGAAAAATATACATCCACATTGAATTTGATGCCAGCAACACATTTCCAAGAAGTTGAGACAGAAGCATCAAAAGACTGGAAAAGTTGTGTAATGCTAAAAAAGTAAACATGGTGGAATATCACACAACTAATTAGGTCAATTTGCGACAGGTCAATAACATGGTTGGGTATTAAAAGATCATTCCAGAGAGGATGAGCCTGTCAGAAGTGAGGATGGGGAGGGGCTCATCGCTCTGAAAGACGCGCGGTCAAATAGTGTAACATTTTAAGAACAAAGTTTCTCACAGTAAAATTGCAAAGTGTTTGGGGATCAGCATCATCTTCATCATTATACACAATATCAAACGATTCGGAGAATCCAGAGAAATCTCTGTATGCACAGGACAAGGCAGAAAACTAACTTGGAATGGAAGTGATCTTCGGGCCCTCAGGCAGCACTGCATTAAAAGCAGACTTGTTTCAGACTTGTTTTTTTCCTGCCTGTTGGGCCCTGTCCGGGGCCTCCTCCAGATAGGCGATCAAGACGATTCCTGAAGATTTCAGCTGCCACTCTGTTGACCCCCCCTATCTGTCCCTGTCCTTGTCCATCTGGTTATGCCTCCAATCTGGACTAGGTTTAAATAGACTCTGGGCTTAGCCCACATGCATTGAACTATTAAAATTTGGAATTTTAATATGTTCACCCGGCACAGCCAGAAGATGACTGTTCACCCCTCGGAGACTGGTTCCTCTGTAGGTTTCTTCCTAAATGTCGGCTCTCTTGGAGTTTTTCCTAGCCACTGAAGTTCATCACTATTGTTGTTTGCTCCTTGGGGTTTAAGGCTGGATGTTTTGTGAAAGTACTTTGTGACAACTGCTGATGTAAAAAGGGTTTTATAAAATAAATTTCATTTGATTCTGTAGTTGAAATCCCTGCATCGGCTCAGGAACACTTCTGAAAACCATTGTCTGTGAACACAGTATGTTGCTGAATCCAAATAAGCAAGTTAAAACTACCATGCAAAGAAGAACACATCCAGAACTGATCCAGCACCATCAGTTCCTGGGCTGGATCATAAGTGGAAAAGTGTCCTGTGGTCTTGGAAGATCTCAATTTGAACTAATTTTGGGGAATCACAGATGCTGCCTCCTCTGGGCTAAAGAGTAGAGGGACCAGGCTTGTTAACAGCGGACAGTGCAAAAGCCAGCATCCGCGATGGTCTCAGGGTGCATTAGTGCACATGGCATGGGTGACTTGCACATCTCTGAAGGCATCAATAATGATGAAATATGTACACAGGTTTGGAGCAACATATGCTGCCAACCAGACGATGCCCCTGTCCCAACCTTTTTGAAACATGTCGCTGGCTTAAGTCAAAATGGGTATGAATTTTTCCAAAAACAATTACATTTGATGTGGTCTTTATACTGTCTTCAATTAAATATAGAGATAAATGATTTGCACATCATTGCATTCTGTTTTTATATGCATTTTATGCAGCATCCCAATTTTTTGGGAAAATAATCAAGAAAATACAAATTCAAGCATGTCAAACATGTTTATTTACTCACGGGTCTGTATTCAAGGTGTGTATGGCAGAGTGTTTGCAAAATTGCTGTATGCTTGGCTTATAGGTATGAACAAAACATAAACCATACTGACAAGTTTCTGTTTTACATTCCAGTGTGTTTATCTGACACACCCACACTAGACCAAAACCGCCGCGGCACCACAACGTCTTCAGAACGGGAGGGACGGTCTACCCCCTCGAGGTGATCTATGAGACTGGCTGCACAGTGACCGTATGCGTGACGTCTGCAAAGAGACACTAGCCCTGACTATTGCAATGAATCTTTCAAATGAATGCTTCTAGCTGACATGTTGCTATTTGCAATAAGGCTTCACCTACGTACGAGCATTTGTGTATTACTTCCAGGGCTGTATTTAATTAGCTGTCCCTAATCAGTCGTCGTATTTAGCAGCAGGCTCGATGGCCTGCAGCGTACTTGCTTTGAAGATACATAATTAGATTGATGATTACTCCGAGCCGGTTCTTCCAGATCCTTTTGGTGCGTGTATGTTTGTGTGAGCTTTAAGTTACAATTCCCCTCTATTATTTAGAGAGTATTCAGCAGTTGTCTAAGGGTAAGAGTTGTTACCGCGACCAAAGGCTGGCCTCGCGGTTGTAAGGGACAAAAATAACACACACCTTTATACCTGAACAGGCCATAAGGGGAGGGGCTGTTCAATGTGTTGCGTCATGCTGGTGTATTGTGTTACAGACCTTAGAAGAATGTTTACAATATGCGAGGAGGAAAAGACCGGTTCAGAGTACAGTGACGCAATGACTTTAGGAAACCAACTGGTGGTAGTGGAAATTTACAGCGTGGTGAAGTGGATACTGAACATACACGTGCACCTGCAAACACACACAAACACCTGGAAAGTTCATGAACAAACAAACCTGAGAAACACCAAGGACTTTTAGCAATGTGTGTTGGTGGACAGGGATGTGATCCTTTAAGGAAACAAACTGGTGGTAGTGGAAATTTACAACGTGGTGAAGTGGAAACCAAACATACATAAAAAATGTAAACGACGTGTGATGGTTGACTAGCTATATCAATCAATACACAACAGAAAAACCACAACAGAGAAGTCCATGCGAGCAAACTTGATTGTAGTTTTGTAGGAACAAATATGGTTTTGTCAATTTCCATAGTTCTGGAATGAAATCAGTTAAAGAACTTATATCCACTGAATGTCCAAACGCAACCTCAGTTGTTGCTGCAATTTACATAGCTTCCACGGAGAGCTTAAATTCTACACACTGATCCTTTTGGTTTTAATTCATATCTACCCTAACAAAATGACAGTGTCTGGTCCAACCCATTTCCAAAGGGATGCCAGGGAAGCTAAAGAAGTAGGATTCAAACTGGGGTCTCCCAGCTGACAGAATGTGTCTTTAACCACTACGCCACGTGTTTGCAGTTTGCTTGTATAGTGTCTCGACATAAGATAATTTTGTCACACACATCACACAAAGTTTGAATATTTCGCTTTCACCATTGAGCATTGTGTCAAATGGATGAACATTTCTTATTACGTTTACATTTACCACAAATAGTGTCTATGAACTTTATGGCTTTGGCCACTGGTTGTTTTAACAGCTAATTAGAAAGTAAAAGGCTTACTAGTATCTACTAACTTCCTAATTGGAATTGAGCAAGTGCTTACGTGTCTAAAGATGAACTTTACAATGCTGAAGCTATTTAATTTCATGGCACAACAATGTTAGTTTTTCTTTCATTCGTGAATGACATTAGTTCAATAAGTAACAATATAGGTGACGATAACTGACTTTTACATAAAGTTTAAAGATGAGAGAATCATGGAAACCTCTACACTTTTACTGCCCGAGGGGTTTTCATCTAGCCCAAAAAATCATGCATGGATGCGTACTTCAAAAATCCACACAAAATAGTCAAAATATAACCATAAACTGTTTTATTTTAGGCTTCCTATGATGTAGCTACTGAAGGTTGTAGCCAGTAACTGATTTGGTCCGGCAAAGACCTTTGTTTATATACTCTGTGATGGGGTCCTCCTTTCCTTGGAAACGGGACACTTGATAAAGGTTGATAACCAGTAACTGACAGTGACAGACTGTCTGAAAGCTACTAACTAGTGTTACTGCAAAGTATATACTTATTGGGTTATGACTTGGTATAAACTCTGAGATGTGCAGATCATTTTAATTTTTTTACAGATTATTATAGTCATTTCACACAGACTGATATATTTCAAGTGTTCATTCCTTTTAATTTTGATGATTATAACTGACAACTAATGAAACCCCCCAAATCAGTATCTCAGAAAATTAGAATATTACTTAAGACCAATACAAAAAAAATAATTTTAGAAATGTTGGCCAACTGAAAAGTATGAACATGAAAAGTATGAGCATGTACAGCACTAAATACTTAGTTGGGGCCCCTTTTGTCTGAATTACTGCAGCAATGTGGCGTGGCATGGAGTCGATCAGTCTGTGGCACTGCTCAGGTGTTATGAGAGCCCAGGTTGCTCTGACAGTGGCCTTCAGCTCTTCTGCAGTGTTGGGTCTAGTGTATCGCATCTTCCTCTTCACAATACCCTATAGATTTTCTATACGGTTAAGGTCAGGCGAGATTGCTGGCCAATTAAGAACAGGGATACCATGGTCCTTAAACCAGGTACTGGTAGCTTTGGCACTGTGTGCAGGTGCCAAGTCCTGTTGGAAAATGAAATCTATCATAAATCATAAAGTTGGCCAGCAGCAGGAAGCATGAAGTGCTCTAAAACTTCCTGGTAGACTGCTGCATTGACCTTTGACCTCACACAGACCTTTGACCTCACACAGTGGACCAACACCAGCAGATGACAAGGCACCCCAAACCAGCACTGACTGTGGAAACTTTACACTGGACTTCAAGCAACGTGGATTCTGTGCCTCTCCTCTCTTCATCCAGACTCTGGGACCTTGATTTCTAAAGGAAATGCAAAATTTATTTTCATCAGAGAACATAACTTTGGACCACTCAAGAGCAGTCCAGTACTTTTTGTCTTTAGCCCAGACGAGATGCTTCTGACACTGTGTCTTGTTCAATAGTGGCTTGACACATGGAATGCGACAGCTGAAACCCATGTCTAGCATACATCTGTGCGTTGTGGTTCTTGAAGCACTGACTCCAGCTGCAGTCCACTCTTTGTAAATCTCACCCACATTTTTGAATGTGTTTTGTTTCACAATCCTCTCCAGGGTGCGGTTATCCCTATTGCTTGTACACTTTTTTTCTACCACATCTTTTCCTTCCCTTCGCCTCTCTATTAATGTGATTGGACACAGAGCTCTGTGAACAGCCGGCCTCTTTAGCAATGACCTTTGGTGTCTTGCCCTCCTTGTGCAAGGTGTCAATGGTCGTCTTTTGGACAGCTGTCAAGTCAGCAGTCTTCCCCATGATTGTGTAGCCTACAGAACTAGACTGAGAGGCCATTTAAAGGCCTTTGCAGGTGTTTTGAGTTAATTAGCTGATTAGAGTGTGGCACCAGGTCTCTTCAATATTGAACCTTTTTACAATATACATTATGCAAGTTTCACTTTTTGAATGGAATTACTAAAATAAATCAACTTTTTGATGATATTCTAATCATAAGACCAGCACCTGTATTGTGAAAATGGGACAAGTAGCATGATTTTCCCACAGGATGTGTATTAACCACCACTGTAGAAATGTTGCCTTTCACAAATGTTCTTATATAAATCATGACAGAAACTTGGTTGACTTGCAGATTTCCTGACTGACTGATGCTTTAGTTGAGGTGATACTAAACACACCCGGCTCCTTCAGAATCAATCAGAGCTGCTATTTGATCCATGCTCCTGCTGAATCTGTCAAACCCACCAGTAGGGAAGTCTCATTCTTTGTGATATTTTATGTTTATTATCAAATCCTCTTAATATAGTGTTTATAAGTATATTATATATGTGGCTCCGTGTGTTTACTTGCACAGGAATCAAGAAACTGTTGTGAAATTGAAAAATAAATCTCAAAATGTGTATGACAAGGTCGGGACAAGCGGGAGTTTACAGAGGAAACATTTTTATAAACACAAAGTAAATGTCCTGTGACTGAAGGCAAACCCATCCTACCTTTAAACCATCAGGGAACCCAGTCGGACGTTGAGCTTGAACTAGCATGTGGGTGCATGTGCCCCATCACACCTGCCTCCATCTGTTTGATCCTCTCTTCCTTGTGGGAGATCGGTACTATGTACCTTGCTCATTGCCATGGCAATTGCATAAAAAAATAACAAAGGTATGTTATTGTGGTAGTATCATACTAAACACAGGATCATGTGATGCAACGAGTAACCCTGAAGGGGTAGAACCTAATGTCAAGACTTGCATGTACAGGGCTGTTCTCTAATAAATGGTTAAACACATACCTGGTGTTTTCGGTTTGAACCTATGATCTAATAACATTGGTTTCTGTTCACCTACACAAAGTTGCGGAGGAAACGTGATGGTATTCTATATATTTAAAGTTTACTTCCTCGGGCATGCTTTCGATGTAGATCTTCCGGAAAAGCAGCAATGGGACAGGATTTTGCCTGATTGTGGTGACATAGATGCGCCTTAGGCATGTCTTCTGTGCTGGCTGAAATTAATGATTGGTTTACTCAATGATGGCGAAATAACTTACCAAGTCACTGAGCAGTGTAAGAATGATGAATTTCTGCCAGCTAGGGTAGCTGCAAACTCACATACATTAAAACAATTATACCACATTTTCCTAATTCCAGGGAGAGACAAGAACAGGTTGTTAACAAATCCTAAAAGCCCCCTAAGCGCGCCGCCAAGACAAAGCTCTAATGGCTCCGGGACATGTCTGTGAACGTTCCTGAGTGGCCTGGACTTGAACCCAAATGAACATCAGTGGGGAGACCTGAGTATGGCAGTTCACAGACGTTCCCCATCCAATCGGATAGAGCTTCAGACTAGCTACAAGGAAGAATGGCAGAAACTGAGGAGTGCAGGAGTTTAGATCTCTGGATCATCCAGGGCACGCTAACAAATAAGTATTCAGTAAATAATATTCAACAGCCCTAGGCTTTCACATCAACTACCCAGAAGGCAGGTGTTGGCTTCAGAACAGTCCTACTTTACCCCCATGTCTGCACTCGTGATTAATTGAATTTACACTGTCACGTTGCATTTGGTATAGAAATAAGTGTCCTTCAAAAATAAAATCATAAAAGGTACCAAACACATTTAACTTTCATAAAACACGAGTAATGAATGGAATGTTGAAGAAAACCGTTTGAATGGAATGTTGAAGAGAACCGTTTGTTCTACATGTGCCTCTTTCTTCCTGTGTTGGAAACTAGAAAACAAAATCTAACAACGACTGGATCGCAGCGCTCCCTGTGTGTCTTTGTGCGTGTTCGTGTAGCAGACCTGGAGAAGTCCGTCAAAGAAAGCTGATATATACAGAGATTAATTTCAGAAGACATAAAGCAAGAGTTAAAAAGCAAAAAATCTGGCAACTTCAAAGACAATTTGCAGTCATTTTGGCAATCAGCCTACATTTTCATGGAAACGTGCTTTTTGTAAAATAACTATGTTCAACTAGGCGTACATTGTTGTCAGCAGGGTTTAGATATAGATCTACAGGCTTTTTACTTGAGGCGGAGTTGCTTGAACATATACCATTGAAAAATATTTTCTGATTCAGGTAGAATTTGATCAGATATTCATTTCACCAAATAATTTTGCAAGAATACCTTAATGGATAGTACATACTAAAAACGGTATTAAAACCTCAACATAGCTTCGAAATTATTTGAAATGAACGCGCATGAGCTTCAGAGATCGTTAGAACGTGCACTTTACCCAGGATAAACCACGCCTACTTCGTGGAAACTGCCCCAAATCAGGTGTATTTGGGATTCCCCTCCAGTAGCAGCACAGATCTTAATAAATCACTTCCGTCAAAGATGGGTTTTCCTGCTCATAGAAACTATATATAAACAGTGAGAGATAAGGACAGACCATGAATGTTACTTTGAGCACATCGCCTCTGGCAGCTATTTGTTTAACAACACAGAAGATGGCACGGGTCAGTCTGCAGAATGAATGCGTCGTGCTATTTTGAAATATAGCATATGCAGACATATATTTTGCATATGTCCTGTATCTTACTACAGGCTATTGTTGTCTTATATACATACACAAATATAATTGTAGCTTATCGATGTTTATAATTTGGTACCTTGTTTTCTCTTCGTTCTCCAGATTTGGATGATTTGCCTCTTCGTTTGCCTGGGTTTTGTTAGACAGTCCTCAGCGAAGAGATGTTTCAGCCAGAGAGGATTCGAAAAGCGGGTAGCAAGGTATATGATGAGCACACACTGTCTTCAGACGGCTGTCTCCGACAGTATCAACTTCCAGCAGCACTGGAACAAGCTGAGTTGCGCCAGCTTCAAACTCCACACTGGGTCTCTGTCGTCAGCGCACTACAACAACCGCTCTCTCTCCCCCTGGGGGTACAGGTAAAGTAATGCATTTCTTCGGCAACTGTAATATATATTACAATAATACCTAAAAAAAATACATATAAATAATACCTGCACAAAAAAACTCCAGCAACATTTATACCCTGCTCATTGCACTATTGTCTCACCAGTCTTACTATGTTGTTGTCTGGTTTATTTGGTGTATTTATGTGTACTGTATATTGCAGTCGGTGACTCTTGTTGAGTGTCCTTTGTTTACGTTTCTTATGAGAAAGCACATAGTGAGTCTGTATAATCCAGAGTCAAATTCCTTGTATATTCCTTGTGTACACATTCCTGGCGAATAATGCTGATTCTGATATACACTCACTTAAATAGGTTCATATACTCATTGGTGCCAATAGCCATACAGCTGCAACTGAACACACAAGTATGTAACATAAAGCATGCCTGGTCAAGAAATCATGTTAATGTTCGGCCAAGTATTAGAAATGGGAAGACACGTGATATAAGCCACTTGGACGATGTTACGATTGTTGGTGTTACGATTGTTGGTGCTGCACGTAGTAGCTCCAACAGATTAGAAACTGATTCCCAGTCACCAGTCTGTCGAGTTTACAGACGATGGTGCAATAACCAAAATAATCCAGTTAAAGCGCTGTTGTAGATGTTTTTGTATTTTTTTATTAGGGGAGGTCTGAGGGGAATAATCAGACCCGTTTTTGCTGACAGAAAGGACAAAATCAAATAACCGTGGCGTACAAAAGTGCGTAAAACGCGTCGAACCTTGAAGCGGACGCGGGCCCGGAGGTAAACTATACCAAGTCGTGTACCTTATACAGAGACTGGTGAGTGTAGAATAACGTTAAAATTAATTAATTTGCCTTAATTCAACCGCTTGAAATAGTAACGTGGCTGAGTAACCTGAGTGCTGTGATAGTGAATTGAAAATCACATATTAACAGAATGAGCTATGTATTTGAAAATGTAAATAGTTGGTTTAGGAAAATCATAAACAAACGCTGACGAGTTTTACCTAAATTTTGTGTAGTCGGTTTTAAGATGAGACACAAGTAACAATGTTAAGTAATGTAAAACCACTTTGCACAAGATAAAAGATAGTCAGGAGTGAAAGAATGATTAATCGTTCAGAAGTTTGAAAAATTCCGTTACTTTCCTCTCAGCTGTCCCCTGTCAATCTCATTTCATCGTTACACGGACGTAAATTTAGATTTATTTCTTGGCATTCAACAATACTTGTATTCAACATCGTTTTTGACAAAATTCTCTCTCGCAGAATTGACGAGAGAGCGGACCGGATTCCGTCCAAGATCGTGGTGGCTGAGTGCCTGTGTAAAGGCTGCATCATCAATCGGCACGAGGACCTGAAATACAACTCAGTCCCGGTACTGGCCACGTTCAAGGTGCTGCAGAAGACTGTTTGTCCCAGCAACCCCCAGCACTACCAGGTCTCGGTCAACACCGTCACGGTCCCTGTGGCCTGCACCTGCGTGGTGCCCCGGCAGACGGTCGAATATCATGGATGAGGTCAATGGATGACTCTTAACTGACACCCTGTTGCCTTGGTAATGCACTATTTTAGACCATGGCGTTTGGGCACAACAGCTACTACTGTTAGTATTACTGTGTTTCCTAAATTTCTTTACTCATTGCCTCATTTAACTAGTTAATGAGTCACTCAGATTGTATTTATTAATTGCATATATTGTATTTATTAATTTCCTGAACATTTTCATTTAAAAGTCTGCCTGCATGTTTTGTTTATTAATATTGGAGTGTGTCCTTTTTGTGGATCGCTCAAAGACATGTAAATGGTGCTTCAGGCCAGGTTGAAATGCAAAGATAGTCTTCACATTTTGGCTTGTCTTAGAGAAATTTGACCTTTATATTTACCTGAAAAAATGAACGTGACCTTTGAAGATACACTCTCCCATGTGTGTGCTACCAACTGTACACTTGTACACAGTGGTGTAGATTTGGGGAGGGGGGTGGGGGGGTCATGACTCCCCCAGTATTTCAGAGAGGTCCATTTACCCTGACTCCTCAATATGCAATAGAAACCTATGCCTTTGCTTGTACAGCCAGCCACATAATGAGATTTGGTGAAAAGGATGGAAATTGTATGAGATACAGCTCAGTGTGTACAAAGCATGTCCGATTTAATCCCTCTGTTATTCATTTCTATGGGGATATAATGGATGCTGGATACCTTGACCTGTTTCCAAGCCTTTAGCATCTTCCACGCAGCTTGGGTCTGTAAACCGAACCAGAAGTTACCAGACAAGATCCATTGTAGGCCTAGTTGACTGGCTAGAAATGTGCAGAAGAAATTTGATGAAAAACGAGTAAACTAAATGTTACACTGTATCCTGTTTGGAAAGAAAATGTCGTATTATGCATTCTGCCTACAGAGTGTACACTTGACCAACTTGCTAATTAACAACATCAAAAGGCATAAAAATGCATGCACTCACTCCTAGATCTTGAACCCCCTCCTCAGGTACCCCCAGATATATTTTGTTGCAGCCCTGAACAGGCACAATTTATTCACTAGTTAAGGGCTAGGTGATTAGCTGATAAGTCTAATCACATGCCAGTTCTAGACAAGACCCAATACGTGAAATGACCATGGTCCCCCGTGGAGAAGATGGATCACCTCAGCGGCAATGACTGTACCTGCTATAGACAAGAGCGGCTGCTAAGTGACATGTGAAAAATATTTCATGCAATAGAACAAAATGCCCCGCAGAAACCTCTTCTACATCATCTCTGGTAGTCAACTCTAACCGACAGTGTAATCTACTGTTCACTTGCGTAATCATTCTGAATCCATGTGCTATATTAAAAGTAAACGAAGTGCTGAAATAAAGTGTTGAATTTCTTCTGTCCTGTTACTCCCTGTCTTGGCCAGCCACTGCCTACACTAAAGCTAGCAAATTAGCAGTGTATTCGATCAATAAGTCGTTTTGTCCTACTTCCTGTGTAATTATCGGAATCAGAAAAGGTTTTATTGCCAAGTAAGATTCACAACAAACAAGGAATTTGTTCTGGCTGTTGGTGCAACAATCAATACAAAAGGAATTAGGGAAGTAAAAATAAATAAGAACAGTGGAATGAGCATAAAAATTGTAGACTGTGCATTAATAAATTACTAAAAATAACTAAAAGGTATTTGTAAGTTGCAAAATGTTGTCCAGTTGAGGGTTGTGTGTGTGTGGGGAGGGGTTATAGATTTGTCCAGTTGAGGGTTGTGTGTATGTGGGGGAGGGGTTATAGATTTGTCCAGTTGAGGGTTGTGTGTATGTGGGGGAGGGGTTATAGATTTGTCCAGTTGAGGGTTGTGTGT
>JACXGJ010013523.1:10000-16138 GCA_016801105.1 Esox niger | reverse complement strand
CCCGCCACGGGCCCCCTCACCCACCACAGGCCCCCTCACCCACCACAGGCCCCCTCACCCACCACAGGCCCCCTCACCCACCACAGGCCCCCCACCCACCGTGGATCCCCAAGACCAGTCTGATAGCAGTTGTAGGTTTTCATGCATTACCCAGAACATTTAGAGATTTTGAAGTATAACCAACTCATAACAAACTATAAACCTTCACGGTTCCTGCAATAAGAGATCAAGCGAGCCGTCCGTTTCTCTGTACTCTCCTTTTACTCTCTCAATGCTCCTTTCTCTTTCACTCTCTTTCTGGCTGCCTTTCTCTCTGTATGCATCTCTCTCTATTTCTCTCCCAACCTCCCTGTGGGTGAACATGTCACCTTCGGTAGGGATGTGGGCGATTTGGCCTGAAGTCCAGACAGTCCCTACACCCCCTCAGCAGGGAATTATGGGTGATATTATGGCAGTCTGTGATTGCTGTACAAGGCTGATGAAGGTGAAGTCAGACAGAAACATTACTCAATGGCGGTGTCTGTGTGTCTGTGTGTCTGTGTGTGTGTGTGTGTGTGTGTGTGTGTGTGTCTGTGTGTGTGTGTGTGTCTGTGTGTGTGTGTGTTAGAGTCTGCTGTGTTAGGACCACTCTTGTAAGTAGAAAAACATGAGAAGTCGTCGCTGCCGACCAAGTGTAGCATTAAAACACAAAGCACAGAGATATATTTATCACACATTATTCCCACTCTGTATCTGTCAAATCGCTAAAAAAAATCTCCCCCCGAAATACTTTGAGACAGTGTTTTTGTATGAAAACAAGTCATTTGAACATGTTAATGTAGAATCAGCTTTACAGCAACATGAAATAGAATACCTATTGACTTCTGTGACTTCCCCCAGTTGACGTTCTTCCAGC
The DNA here is from genome assembly GCA_016801105.1 of Esox niger. NCBI lineage: Eukaryota > Metazoa > Chordata > Actinopteri > Esociformes > Esocidae > Esox > Esox niger. The sequence continues at coordinate 15,243 of JACXGJ010013523.1, read as the reverse complement.
TGCCTCTCTGGTTCTCATCAAATGGTCCTATTTCAAGAGGAGAGGAAGACACACCAGGGGATGTGACATGCAGAGCAATTTCCTTTGATAAGCAATCAGTGTCTGTTATGTGCCTTATGGAAGGAGTCATTACTGCAGAGAGGATTCACTCTGAGATAAAATAAATGTGTATATTTTGATCATTTTAAAAGGCCATAAATGCTTAGAAAGTGAGCACTGGACAAAGACAGAGAGGGGAGCCATACAGCAAAAAATTAAGAAACCATTGTACCTTCTTTCCTTTCCAATGAAGTTGAAAATAAAGGTTTTGAGTGGGGCACAGAATTCAGACACCACTGCAAATTGAACGGTTCTGTTCCTCCACACTTTGCATTTCATTTTTTGGGAAAGGAAAGGGAAATGTGCAGTGGTCTCTTATTTTTTTCCAGAGCGAGGGAGAGAGAAACACAGAGAAAAGGAAAGAGAAAGAAAGAAGGAGAGAAAGAGACTAGGGTCCCCCAGCTACTTGGTTTGACCCCAGTCCCCCGAAATAAATACATATATTCCTTTTGAGAAATCATTCAGTCACATGTCAGTCAATTAGCCATGTCAGGAAACATATTTAGTTTGGTATAATGGCCAAAAACCAAGAAACACCTGCCCAGGGTCTCTGGCCACTCGCAGGACCAATGAAAATTGTTAGTCATTTTTACGTCAAGGGGACCAAAACTAATATATTTTCCTCAAATCTCACACAGGAGTTTAATGCCCTGCACCTGCCAATTCCTTCTCTTTATCTGGTATCTTGACATACGGAGGGAGGGAGAGGGGAGGAAGAGACAGGAAAAGAGAGAAAGAAAGAGGGGAAAAGATAAAGAACATAGATGGGTGTTCTCCAGGCCTGCTTGTCTGGAGGCACAATACACCAACACAAACCGACAGAACTAAACCTCAAGACAGCAGTCAGACAATCTCGCCAAACAAAACAATCACAGAAAAAAACAAATGTCACCTATTAGAAAGACACCAGAAAAAACGAATTTGTCTTTAATGCTATTTGGCTTTCAACAAGCAGTACATGTTGTCAGACCGTCCAACCACTGTGACTTAAGGAAACGGTATGTACAGAGTGAGCAGAACCTAGCCATGGTGACAAGTAGAAACCTGAGTAAAACATTGAGTTTTCCTGGCCTTAGAGATCAGTCTTCAGCAGATCTGACTCCCCAGAGAGGACAGATTGTGCTGGCTCTTCCCTCAGAGAGAGGCCAGGTTGTGCTGGCTCTGCCATTAGAGAGAGGCCAGGTTGTGCTGGCTCTGCCATCAGAGAGAGGCCAGGATGTGCTGGCTCTGCTCTCAGAGAGAGGCCAGGTTGTGCTGGCTCTTCCCTCAGAGAGAGGCCAGGTTGTGCTGGCTCTGCCATCAGAGAGAGGCCAGGTTGTGCTGGCTCTGCCATCAGAGAGAGGCCAGGATGTGCTGGCTCTGCTCTCAGAGAGAGGCCAGGTTGTACTGGCTTTTCCCTCAGAGAGAGGCCAGGTTGTGCTGGCTCTGCCATCAGAGAGAGGCCAGGTTGTGCTGGCTCTGCCATCAGAGAGAGGCCAGGTTGTGCTGGCTCTGCCATCAGAGAGAGGCCAGGTTGTAGCTGCATGTTTTCTGTTGTTCTAGCAGTGAAAAGGCTAAATAGTCTGTATGCCCTAACAACTAACATATCAAACAAAATAACAAAAATCCAAAAAGAAAGCTGAATAAAATAAACAACAATAAGAAATGGTTTTACAGCCTCTGGAAAGTCCTCTGCAGTATCAACAACAGACACCGGCAGTTCCTCTCAGTCAAAACATTATCAAGAGCAAATGTCAAATTGGCTTCTCACCAGTACAGCGTACGACCGACCACGCATGCCGTCTCAATGCTAAACGGCTAAATTAACCAAGCGAAACAAAAGCAAAGTCTTCCTATGCTTCGTTGGTTTCTCAAATGTTTTTGACTCACTTTGGCATGGAGGCCTGATTTACAGATTCCTGAGCGTCGGTGTTCAGGGGGAAAACACATGATACACTGAAGTAAAAGTAGACAAAAAACCCTCACCGTGAATATCATCAACATAGACGAATAGTGTTTCCCTCATGGCCAGGGTTTAGACAGGGCTGCTGCTTGAGCCCCACTCTTTTTTATTCATATCATTGTGTAGACGAGCACTAGAACAGCCTGTGCCACTCAGTCTCATCCAACTGTACTCAAATCAAGTCAATAGTTAGGTTATCTGGCACTTCTGTGCCCAACCAGGGAGAGCCTACAGCAACATTGCTATATTCTGACCAAATTCTGTAGGACCCGGTAGTGAATCTCAGTAAGACATAAAATCTAATCTTCTCAAAAAGATCCAGTTGCCAGATCCAACAACATGCAGCCCATGAAACAAAGAATTACATGCACAGTGGCTTCAGAAAGTCTTCAGACTCCTTCACTTTGTCCACATTTTCTTTTTTCTAGACTCAGTTCATAATTGATTAAATGTATTCATTTTTGCCCCAAAATACCATAGGTGATCAAACTCTTATTATCAGAACTTTGTAGAAGTGTCTTTGGCAACGGTCACAGCGTTGAGTTTTCTTGGCTATTCCTCTACTAGCTTGGCACACCTGGATTTGGGCAATTCCTCACATTCTTACTCACAGATCCTCTCAAGCCCTGTCAGATTTGATAGGGGGCTTTGGAGAATTGCGATCATCGGTTCTCCCCCACAGACATTTACTGGAGTTCATTCCAGTGCTGTCTGTCCTTTGGTCGGCAGGTCTTTTACTCATCTTCTGTCCAGCCACTCCACCATGAAGGCCTGATTGATGGTGTGCTACAGACATTTTTGTCCTTCTGGCAGGTTCTCCTGTTACTGCAGAGAAACTGTGAACCTCTGTTGCAGAGGACATTGGGTGCTTGTTCATTTTCCTGACCAGGCCCTTTTTGCCTGGTTATTCAGTTTGGCCAGATGGCCAGCTCTAGAAAGAGTCTTGGTGGTTCCAAATTTCTTCCATTTCACAATGATAGAACCCACTGTGCTACTGGGAACTTCTCATTGTCACTACCTTCCTGAGAACAATGCATGAACACAAATATCAGAGGTCGACGATACGTTTCTCAGACTTCACGGCTCAGTTTTTGCTCTGTGAAGTGTTTGTATATACATCTGTCTGCCTTTTTGTAAATCTTGCTCAATCAATTGATCAATTGACCACAAGTGGACCACAATCAAATTCTAGGGGCATCTGAAGGTTGATCAAAGGACACTGAATGCATCTGTGCTCAATTTGAGCATCATAACAGGGTCTGAATATAGAATAATCTATATATCAGTTTTTTACCAACATTTATGTGTTTTTGCTTTGCAACTATGGGGCATTGTGTGTAGAGTAAAAAAGATTAATCAAATTAATTATACTGTAAATTAAGTTGACAACAATAAGATTTGGAGACCGTTAGGGATCTCCATGCTTTCTGAATGTACTGCACTTCCGTCAGACATCGACCCCACGGTTAAATTCAACAAGGATAAGAACCCCCCTCCAAAGTTCCCTGTCCCAGCCTTTATTATAGAAACCGAGACAAACACTGTGATAAAGTTACAGGAATAAATTATTCACAATTTCAATGCTCCCTCTGTCTCTCTCCTACCCCCTTTCCCCACTTTCTCTCTCTGTCATTCACTCAGGCCATAGTCTACATCCAAAATGACCCCCCATTGCCTTTGTAGTGCACTACTTTCAATCAGAGTCATATAGTGACCAAATTTAGGACTTAGATTCTGAGAGGACGTCCGTTGTCTTTTGATAGATCTCATCCCTCTAATAGATCATCAGGTGACAAGGAATGCAGGGGATCTGAAGCTGGAAGAATCATCCTCATCCCACCATATCAACAAAAATCCAACACCTCTTCAGAACCGATGTGCTGTGGTTCTGCCACGGCTGTGAGCAGCATGACACCAGGGGATGGACAGATTCACCGTCAGGTCAGGCTGGAAGACTGTACCGCGGAGGAAGGTTGTAACGCTAGCTCCAACGTTTACATGAATGATCTGGAGGCCAGAGATAGTGGCCAGTGGCAGGGAGCATATTGTCATTCACGGCTATGACCTGAGGAGGTCTCGGGGTTAAGGGTCAGCAGGGGTTTCTCCGTGCCAGCTCAGAGATTTGATCTAGGGATCCTGTCGTACCATCTGCCCCTTGCTGTTATGAACTTGACTAATGACACGTGTTTCTGCGCTTAGAGAAAAGAGAATATTAACACAATATTACAGTGCATTCATTATTAAGAAATAAGGTTTACTAGGTTAAATTCTAAATATGAATGGAAACAGTTACTATTTACCTTTCCCAATCTGTAATATGTAATGCAACTTTTGGATTACTCTTTTTGGATAACTCCTTTTTTTATTAAACTTTTTGGATTACTCTCTATGGATTACTCCTTTTGGTTTACTCTTTGTGGATTACTCTTTTTGCACATCTGCAGGAATATTTCAAATGACTGCAGAAGCCTCCTATCAATTCGGAGGTTGGTGCTGAATGTAAATATAACTAAGTATAAGATATATCTCTGGGTCCCAACATCTTCCTTTGGATGATCCTAAAATGACTACCCTGAACGGTGCTGATATATGATGTTCTCCTTCCTACAAATACCTTGGGACCTTTGGTGATGAAGCTGAAAGACCTGTCTGACAGAATAGTTTACCAGCCTATGCATTCTGGGGTTTTGGCTCTTATTTTGCTGTAGATTTATATATTTCCTTCGTATGTGCAAAATACACATTTACAATCACTATCACACATAATCTGACATGAAAATCCATGTTTGAAAGTGTGCAGTAAACTAAATGTCCCACTGGTAGTATTTTGTCTGAGACTGTTTACCCCTAACCTGACTAGTTTCTTAAAAGGGAATGTTCCGTTTTATTTCAGTGAATTGCATTATTGCAGCGGTACTTTTTGGTTTAATGTGCATATTTCCAGCTTCGAACACACCCGAAAAACTGCAGACACCAGCTGGCAAGACGAGCCCTTTATTGAAAATCATTTTTTCAATGAAGGGAAGAGAAGAGTTGGTCAAAGTCTACATCCCGTGAGACTCTCTAGAGAAAGAAGCAATGAAAAGAAAACAGTCTGTCTCCTCCTTAGTGCCTATGGAAGCCATAAAGAATAACAGGACGTGCTGATACAACAGGCTCAGCCGTAGTGGGCTGGAGCACGGCGGAGTGGCTGAATAGCTTT
>JACXGJ010013523.1:0-7500 GCA_016801105.1 Esox niger | reverse complement strand
CTTGTGTCGTTGAGGTTATGGGAACAGACTGCTCTGGTGGTGGGTCTGGGGGACATAGGGGAGAACTGGAGAGCGAGGCGAAAGAGAAAGGCCGGAGGGTGGAGAAAGTGGGGGCGTTGGGGAGCATCAGTGAGGTGGATATGGAGATGGGAGATGGATGGATGTGATAGGGAGGAAAAGGTGGAGAAGGTAGAGTGGTGGATATGTAGAGGAGTGGAGTGGTGGAGATGGTAGGGAAGAAGAGGTGGTAGACAGGTGGATATGTAGAGTGGTGGAGATGTGGAGAGGTGGAGATGTAGAGAGGTGGAGATGTAGAGAAGTGGAGATGTAGAGAGGTGGAGATGTAGAGAGGTGGAGATGTAGAGAGGTGGAGATGTAGAGAGGTGGAGATGTAGAGAGGTGGAGATGTAGAGAGGTGGAGATGTAGAGAGGTGGAGATGTAGAGAGGTGGAGATGTAGAGAGGTGGAGATGTAGAAAGGTGGAGATGGGACAGAGGTGGAGATGCGGGGGGGCTCAGGAGGCCTCAGGTAAAACAACTCACAGGAACATGACAGCTTGACAAGTCAGTTTCCATTTACAGCATCTATCTCAGGAAGCCAAGCTAGCAACTACTCAGAGATCCTGGCACATGAACAAACAGACACACACACACACACACACACACACACACACACAATGTGTTGGGTAGTGTCAGGTAGAATCAAGCCTTTCAATAGAGGTCAATAAAAAGGTAGAAAGGCGGGGCAAGGAGTAGAAGTGGATGGGCGGGGCCAAGGCTAGAGGACCAGGGTTGGGGTGAATGCCAAAGACTAACAATCATCTAACTTCCAGCAGGAATGAGCCTGTCAACATGCAAAACCCAAGAAGACAGGCGGAGATGTAGAGAGGTGGAATGAGGGAGTGGTGGAGAAAGCGATGGAGAGAGAGAGTGAGAGAGAGGGAGTGAGGGGAGAGGGAATGAGTGGGGGAGGGAGGGAGTGGGAGATGGAGGGAGAGAGGGGGAGGGAGAGAGAGGGGGAGGGAGAGAGAGGGAGAAGGAGAGGGAGATGGAGGGAGAGAGGGGGAGGGAGAGCGGGAGAGGCACATGCACCCAGTGAAAGAGGGAAAGAGGGAAAGGTGATGTCTAGCTTTTCTCTCCAGTCTCTGCAAGCTCCTTAGTTCCTAGCCAATGCAGGAAATTAAGAAATAGGATCACACGAAAATATGCAAGCCCCTGTCATCCCTAGCACACCTTTTCAAAGAGCCACGCCAACCCTTCTCTACATTAAACATTTACCGGCTGCAGATCCATCTGTCTTTAAGCGCTGTTCATTGGTGCCATGGAAGTCTCTGTGTGGTACGCGTCCTTCATGTGATTTAATCTCTTCAGGATCTTCTTCATGTTTTTAAACGTTCAGTCAGATGTTTTATTAACATGATGTAAGTTCCATCCCTGCTTTGTATTTGTAAAAGAAATGCATCAATTTGGGGAAGAATATTCAAAAATACTACAGTAATATAACCAAAGAAACCCCCTTCCACAAACAGAAGCAAGAATTATGAAATGTACAATATTTGTCTCTGCTTTCATTGGCTGGCTCCTTCCACGTAAGCTTCACACTGTTGCGTTGTATCTGTTTCTTTTCAAGGATATCCAAAGCTTGGATTTTAAGCAAAAAGTTGCATTAATGGGTTTTATTGACATGATGTGAATACAAAAGGAAGTCTGTCAAAAGACAGTCCTGAAACAATTTGAGCAAAGCACTGAATGAAATGAATATCCAGCAGGTTTCTGGGAACAGTTTTGTGGGAACAGTTTTGTGGGAACAGGTTTGTGGGGACAGGTTTGTGGGAACAGGTTTGTGGGAACAGTTTTGTGGGAACAGGTTTGTGGGAACAGTTTTGTGGGACCAGGTTTTTGGGAACAGGTTTGTGGGAACAGGTTTGTGGGAACAGGTTTGTGGAAACAGTTTTTTGGGAACAGGTTTGTGGGAACAGTTTTGTGGGACCAGGTTTTTGGGACCAGGTTTGTGGGAACAGGTTTGTGGGAACAGTTTTGTGGGAACAGTTTTGTGGGAACAGGTTTGTGGGAACAGTTTTGTGGGAACAGTTTTGTGGGAACAGGTTTGTGGGAACAGGTTTGTTGGACTTGGTGCTTCCTGTCAGCCATGATGACGAATCTGAGGGGTGTGCAGCACCCCTACTTCCCAAAGAAACTCTCCTTATAGGACTCTACCAGAGTGGACTCATTAGAAGAGAACACTCAATAGAATTTTTATTGGCATTGTGTTTATTACATTTACTTCAACCAATATAGGCCATAAGTTCCATTCGATGCGAACAGGCTGACATTTCAAGCATTTGTCTCACACATAAGGGGTGTTATTATGATGTTCTAAATGTTCAACTGTTGATTTGACCTCATATTGTGGAAATAACATATGTTTTTTGTGAATTATGACTAAAAATAAAAGACCAGAGAACATGCAGATTCCACGGCCAACAAGGATCAGGGATTTTGGAGAAATGTGCTTGAGTGATTACAAACAGGTGGAGGGAATAGGTGATGAAAGCAAAGCCCGTGACCGGATGAGATATATTCTTAATGATTTCCCTAAATCATTAAATCCTTTGTGTTTAATTTTAAAAGCATTAAAGAAGCTTTTTCTCTGCTCATAAAAGTCAGCGATATTTTGTGAAGTGCACGGTTTTGACATGTGGGTTAGGTCTGCAGAGGTCAGTTCTTTGTGTTTAAGTGTATGCTGTATTTTCAAATATGGCTTCAGTTGTACCCTAATCCTCAGTGTGCCTTAGTCCTCTTGTCAAAAGTAGTTCACAAGATAGTGTAGGAAATAGGGTGCCATTTGGGACTCAGTAAGTGATGTCTTTAGATTCAGCATCAGTGAGCTGAAACTCCTGTTGCTCAGTGGCGGAAAGTGGTGTCAGAGACATAAATCACAGCGACAACACTAAGAGAGAAGGATTACATTTAATAAATGAAGAGAGAGGGGGAGCGAATGAAGAAAGAGGTCAGCTTTGGGGGAGAGGGTGGGTTAAGAGAGGGAGAGTGTTGCATGTGGTTGTTGCTGGAGCAAATAGGTTGGGACTCCTTCCTATTCGGTTGGGGCTACTTCCTCTTTGGTTGGGGCTCCTTCCTCTTTGGTTGGGGCTCCTTCCTATTCGGTTGGGGCTCCTTCCTATTCGGTTGGGGCTCCTTCCTATTCGGTTGGGGCTCCTTCCTATTCGGTTGGGATTCCTTCCTATTCGGTTGGGGCTCCTTCCTATTCGGTTGGGGCTACTTCCTCTTTGGTTGGGGCTCCTTCCTCTTTGGTTGGGGCTCCTTCCTCTTTGGTTGGGGCTCCTTCCTATTCGGTTGGGGCTACTTCCTCTTTGGTTGGGGCTCCTTCCTCTTTGGTTGGGGCTCCTTCCTCTTTGGTTGGGGCTCCTACTTATTCGGTTGGGGCTCCTATTCGGTTGTAATTACATTTGGCTGCTTTCATCCTTCCTTCATCTCTCCATCCCTCAGTCTGGCCATCTTTCATACCCTCATTGCAGCATCCCTTCATTTTTTCATCCTTTCATCCATCAATCCATCCATCCACCTACTAGCCTGTGTCACTCCATGCTTGAACAACATGTGTTGCTCCTCCCCCTGATCCCTACACCCCTCTCTCTCTCTCTCTCTCTCTCTCTCTCTCTCTCTTCATATTACCCTGTCTCTCTGTATCTCTTCATGTCTCGCTCTCTATCTCTTCGTATGTCTCTCTCTCGTTAAACGGTATTTTATTTGTAGCGTATTGGCCAGAGGCCAGCCCACCTTGGTCTTTCCGTGCACGGGTCCTCAGCCGTGCACAATTCAGCCGTGCACAATTCAGCCGTGCACAATTCAGGGAACAGAGTGTTGTTAGGGTCTCACATTAAATCCAGTGTTATTTCTCACACGCCTCATTAACAACAGGTGTAGGCCAACAGTCAAACACTTACAGGTCATTTTCCCAAAAGTTCACGAGTGTGTGTTTGTGTGTCTACAGGATAAATATGTGACCATGTAGTCACTACCAGAGGGATGGTGGAAAAAGAAACAAATGCAGGGAGCCATTTGATAATAAGTTTGGCTTGAGGCTAGAAGCTGTGCAGGGTTCTTGCATAGCTCCTGTATGATATTATGGGGAATCCTATACATACTTCGGCGGTGTTGTTCTTCTGACACCACCTGGTGTCTAGGTCCTGTATGAAAGGTGCTGAACTCGGATGTTCTCACAACCCTGCTCTGAATATGTGGTCCCCATAAGCCTGTGGTCCCCATAAGCCTGTTGTCCTCATAAGCCTGTGGTCCCCATAAGCCTGTGGTCCCCATAAGCCTGTTAAGCTTTGTATCAGCTTTGCATCACGGCCATAACAACACAAGGCTTTGAACATCATTGTCAGACAGCGATGACACCACCGCTCAGATGGACCTGCCCAACACGGACACACAAAATGTTATAATCAATTAACCTGAAATATTGTTGTTAAAATTTGAACTCAAATATTGTTGTTAATATTTGACTGGTCGAGTCGGCAGCCCAACAGGGCAGTTGACATCAGACAGCTTTTCTCAGGGATCAACAACTCATCATTTCACAGCTATTTAGAACAACAGAAAAAACTACAACCAGGATGCAGGAACAGAGATGCAGAAAGAGAAGCCCATCCGCCAAAGAAGAAATAACTGACAACAACAAAGCCTACAATAGCATTACTGCTGTTTTTTTCACGTCCACCTTTCTCCTGAGCCGTGTGTGGAACTGATGCATGGGAGAGCAGGAGGAAGACAGGGGAGGCAGGAGAGATGAGAGAGGGAGTTCATTTGCATCCAGCCGTGTGTTTAATGATGTGAAGCGTGCACTGGTGTGTGCGTGCGTGTGCGTGTGCACGTTAATGTGTGTGTTGTGTGTTGCGTGTGACACCTCAGCGGGAGAACAAGGAAGATGTGACAGAGGCTAATTGTCTCCATTAATAATCATGTCGGCCAAGACTCTTTTGGAGGTAAACTGACTGAAATCCTCTTACCTGTCAGGCCGCCCCACTGTGTCTGAGCAGGAGGACAGGGAGAAAAGGGAGGAAAGGGAGGAAAGGGAGGAGGAGGGTTTGGAGGAGAAGGAACCAGGCAGGAAATGAAGCTTTAACTACAAATAAACCATGTCTTTGTCTAGACAAATCTCTTTCCAGCCCGTAATGCTCTCTGAAATGTGTTAATGTCATGTAAAGTCTTTCAGGGAGAGAGAGGGGGAGAGAGAGGGGGAGAGAAGGGTGAGAGAGAGCGATAACTGAGGGGGAGAGGAGAGGGGCCGGGGAGAAGCCAAGTGTAAATGGTATGACTCTTTTCCGGCATAAAATACCAAATCAAATTATTCCCCCCTTGTCCAGCTGCCAGTGGCGTCGGAGAGAGACTGAGGGGGCGTCCCAACCTCTTTCCTCCATAGTACCCTACCTGTGACCAAAGCCCACAGGGCGATCGAGAAAGTAGGGTACCATTTGGAAGTCATAAAGGATCTGTAGGCCTAATACCCCTGTATGACAGACAAGGGCCATTACATTATCCTCAGTGACATTCATCTGTGTCACATTACCCTGAAGTTACATCACCTGGACACTACGTTACCCCGATGCTATATTACCTGGACTCTACATTACCCTGAAGTTACATCACCTGGACACTACGTTACCCCGATGCTATATTACCTGGACTCTACATTACCCTGATACTATATTACCTGGACTCTACACTATCCTGACTCTACATTACCTGGATACTACATTACCCTGACATTACATTACCTGGACACTACGTTACCCCGATGCTATATTACCTGGACTCTACATTACCCTGATACTATATTACCTGGAAACTACACTATCCTGACTCTACATTACCTGGATACTACATTACCCTGACATTACATTACCTGGACATTACATTACCCTGACGTTACATTACCTGGATACGCTATTACACTGACAGTACATTTCCTGGAAAGTACAGTACCCTGACAGTACATGTGCTGGACACTATATTACCTTGACACTACATTACCTGGACACAACATTACCCTAGCGTTAGATTACCCTGAAAGAACTCGCCCTTTCCCTACAGCAGTATGGAGAACAGAGCACAAAGACACATTCACCACCTTGTTGTGTGTGTGTGTGTGTGTGTGTGTGTGGTGTGTGATGAGTGTCTGTGCAGTTGTGTGAGTATATCGTGTGTGTTTGTCTGCGTGTGTGTGCGTAGACAGCATGTTCGTGTGTACGTGTAGATACCAATTCCGAAGCGCCATGGCAACGGTGGGGCAGTCCGCCCCCCATCTCCCTCTAATTGTCTGTGACCCCGTAACGTGAGACCAGCTCTTAAGACAGGAGGAGTGCTTTTCACACGGCAATCACTTCCACATCGCCCGCCTGCCGCTCATCCAAAACCACGGAAGGACACGAGCGGTGCCTGCATGTGCGTGTGTGAGCGTGCGTATGTGCATACGAGGGAGGTTTATTCATTAGTTGTGTTAGTGGTTCAGGGTTTAGGGTTCAGGGTTCATGGTTTAGTGGTTCAGGGAGTCATTGTATAAGGGATCTGTAAGCCAGGTGGATTATAGTGTGTTTCTATGGTGATCTTCAAACCTGGACCCTCCCACAACATTTCACCTTTTTACTCACGGAGAAAAGAGGTCTTTTGGCTGTAATTACAACACAGTGGCTCAGAGAATAAAGACGCTGTGGTTATTGACAAAGATGAAAGCTGCTTGTAGATTTAACATTCCATCTTTGCAGAGCTGTTTGTTTATCTAACTCTCACCTCAGGCCTTCCCTGTGTTTTAGCGGAGTGGAATCAAAGTTCTGCAAGCTTGAGTTCTAGTTCTAATCAAATTAGCTAGCTAGCTGTACAGTACAACTATTACAGTAGGTACATATATTGAAAAGTATCAATATCTAGTACTTTATATTGAATAGAATCACTATCATGCAGTTTGCATGTAGTATATATACAACAGTATCACTGTCATGTAGTTTAGATTTAACAGTATCACTGCCCTGTAGTTTAGATAGAACAGTATAACTTTACAGTTGTTTAGACTGAACAGTATCACTGTCATGTAGTTTATGTTGAAAAGTATCACTTTACTGTGGTTTATATTGAACAGTATCCCTTTACTGTAGTTTATATTGAACTGTATCACTGTCATGTAGTTTATGTTGAACAGTATCATTTTACTGTAATTTAGATTAAACAGTATCACTGCCACTGCCACAAATTGCTACAGCAATAGATGAGTTTGCACTTAATTACTTTTACAGTTATTTATGTAAAACGCAAAAACCTACACACACACACACACACAGACACAAACACACACACACACAGGCAGGCTCTCAGCAAGTATAGCATGCACATGTGGTAACTCATCCGCTACTTTTCCCTTAGCTAATGAAGAACAAACACACGGACACACACACACACACACACACACACACACACACACACA
>JACXGJ010013522.1:0-16125 GCA_016801105.1 Esox niger | reverse complement strand
CTCTACATGAAGACAGAGGAACAACCAGTTATTACAGCCCCAGTACACACAGCGTCTACATGAAGACAGAACAGGCACAGCCTTCTAAAGGACTGTTAACAGAATACAGAAAGACTCCATCCAAGCGCTGAAATTATAGTTGTTGTCCCACCAATATGAAGGTCACATGTGACCCACATCTTAAAAGGCCCCTTGTCTCCATTGTGTAACCATAAATACTAGTCACACTGCCCCAATATGAATATCAGGTCTGGGAAGGCTGAACATGTTTCAGTCCTTACTGCCGACCCCCCCACTGCTTGCCTAGACATAGGCCGTTGACACAATTACAGGTTAAACGTCCTCTGTGTGTGTGTGTGTGTGTGTGTGTGTGCTCCGCCTCCCGTTCTGCAGTTGCTAATCAAACATGCTCAGCCCCAGTCCACAGTGAAACCTGACACACACAAAGTAAGAGACAGAGGGAGGAAGACAGAGCGAGAGGGAATAACAGATGAACAATAACCCAACCAGATGAACAATAACAACAATAGTCCAGCCTCTGTGCTGTTGTAATGCCTGAACACCCTGGCACACACTTCCTGATGGGTCCCTGGATTGAAGCAGTGTTGGGAGGCCAGAAGGAGACACACTTTCCTCTGGTCAAAGTAATTTGGGACATTGCCCTATGTACTGTGTCCTCTTTCAAATGGGACATTAAACACTTGTCCTGCCTGTTTAAAGGCATTAATGCAACTTCAAGTCTTATGTGAATTAATTTAGAGTTGGCGGGCAGATCCCACACCGTCTGACAGATAGCACTCAATGAGTCCCATGTTAAGGGTAAATGCATATCCCCTATACACTGGCACATTGACGTATTAACATGCTTTACAACATTTTGCAAGATTTGTTTAATCCTAACCCTAACCCTAGCCCCAACTCTGGCTAACTCCGAAGATTATCCTATTTACACTTAATAGTAACTTTTGACACTGTCCCATTGTCCAAATGTCAAGTTTGTTTTTCAATAAAGGTATACTTCAATCTAACCTTAACTGTAAACCTAACCCATAATCCAAATAATAGCCTTTGTCCTGACTTATTGCTTCTAGTTTTACTAGTCCTGGTGGGGATATTTTAAACTCAACCAGTATCAGTAAATCAAGGACACATTACTACAACACATGTTCTGTAGTGATGGGTAGCCTGGTGGTTACAGCATCTGACCAGTAACTAAAAAATTGTGAAATCCAAACCCAGAGTAGGAAAGATAAAGAAATCTATGTTTCTGTCCTTGAAAAAAACGTTTTGCTGTAAGTGAGGATATTTTCTCAGTCAACTTACTTTATAAAATAAGGGTACAGTAACAAAACACCCAGACCCACAGAAGGACATGCACTCACACAGACACAATCCTTATACACCTTAGTGGCAAATCCTCTCAGCCATGGTAGCTGGATGAGGAATGAGGATGTGACGTGAAAGAAGAAACAGAACTTTCTTTTTCACAACCGCTTATCAATTCATTTGAGAAACACTTCCTGCCTTACATAATTTCCCAGATAAACGCCTGAGTTCTTTATGTAGCATCGCTCAAACTTACATTTCAACAAAAAGCTACGCACTGCCTGCAGCCAAGGCACTGAAAAGAACGTTTTGTTCCTTTTAGCGGGAGAGCCGGGCAGCTTAGCCTCGACAAAGGCCAGTGAGTGTCCAACTCTCCCTGCAGCCTTAACCTTGGGGACAGAGGCAAGTCAACTGAACAGGCAGAGTGGGAACACTTTAACCCAAATCAGCACAAAAACAAGCGTGAGAAAAAGAGGATGGGGAGGATATACGGGGACAATCAGGTTGGGATCACAGGAGTTTCTCCCTCCGTGCCGTGCACTTCCCTGGTGGGAGGTGGGGTTGAAGGCTCTGATTAGGGTTATGAAACCCAGAAACTCCAGCTGTAACCTTACCACATCAACTGTGGAGTTCACCAAACAAAACGATGCAGCTGCGAAACGCTTCGTCAACAGGAGGAAACAGACAAAACAGGGAGGGAACTATCTGAATCTCGTCTTTCTTATTGAAAAAAATATCCCTTCCTGTTTTTTTGCTTCGATCGATGAAGCGTTTTGCCATAAGCACACTTTGTTTTGCAGAACATTGTCACAATGCATAGCCATGCTACCAGATCCAAGATGGCTTCTCAGACACAGCCTGGCAACTCATTCAGTGTTTTGACTGACTGCCTATGGCAGAGGGAGGCTGCGTTTATACAAGTATGTGTAGTGATCTGTCAAAGGACATTTCCATTTTGCAAGTAATTTACCAGATGCACTCAACCCCCTGAGGAAATGGAGCCCACAGACCTGGTGTTGTAATCGCCATGCTCTACCAACTGACAGCAATCAGAATTGGGCTATCGGTGTAAAAGCCTTAGGTAGCATGTTTGTGATTGGACAAGGATCTCTTCCTCCGAGTAAGTCGACATGCCGTGTGAACTTACTTGGAAGGAACCCTGATAGCCACATCCCGCCACTATGGACGGTTCAACGGTCCAAACAAAGCCAACCCAGGAAGGAACTCTAGTGGTACCTGTCAGGCCATTTTTCTCCAGCCAATATCTACTGCCTCCACGCTCATTCATCTGTTCAAAGGCAGTTTAGGGCCCCATTTCTGTTCCACCAACACACATCAGTCCCTAGAGAAGCCTTCTCCTTTCTACCCAGCCGTCAAGGAGCATACAGTTGTGTTACTAGAATAGCATGAGGTTCAGCCTCACTATAAATAATCAATCATGCGTGTGGTGTGAACGGAACGCTATAGTGGGTGTTATTAGGTGGTTAAAAATCATCTAAAAATATAGGTACATAATGTTTTTGTGTCACACAACATAGAAACATAGCATTCCAACATTTCCAACAGTATTCCAGTCACACGTAACACAGCGCAGATTATTGATAGTGAGGTTCAACCCCATACTATTACAGTGGTGAGACAGAATGCTCCTTGACTGTGCGGTGGAAAGGCCCTAGTACAACGTGTATAACAACCAGCTGTGACAGGGAGGAGGCACCATAAGCCTCCACATACTGGGTCTCTTAATACACTTTCTGTTTGACTTTGTAACTACTCCATTTTAATGCACACATCGATCAGTGCCGTGACTGCCTATTGAATTCAGATCAGTTTCAAGGAAACACATTACAACGATTCATTACGAGAGGCTGGGAGAATACAGCACATCATCAGAATTCATTCATTAGAGGAAGCTGGCTCCCCTTAAGACGAATGCTGAGGGATTTAAATAATGCATGTATCTCTCTGAAGAGATGGTCCATATTCCTTACTTTGTCTATATGGAGGTTTTCCAAAGAGAGGAAGTAGAAAAGCAGACATCTCTAATGGCACTTTAATGTTATGCATCGTACCTCGAAGCGCGTAAAACTGCCAACCACAAAATGTCGAATTCTTCACTGAACGGTGGTGCATTTCAAACCACGCAGGCCATACTGGTCAGGATAGCTGCCATTCATTTAGTGACAATGCAGCTATGGTGGCGACCTTTCCTTTCTAATTAGGGCCGAGCCATCTGAGACGATCTCCTTCCTGCTGAGAGGTACAGTCCCTGGTCCCTCTCGGAGACTGTCTGCTCCTGCCTGCACCCTGCTCCTCTGGGGGCTCACATCAAACAGGTGACTCCCTGCCTGCCTGCCTGCCTGCCTGCCCTTTTCACCCCACCTCAGGCACCCAGCACCACTACTCCTCAGCAGCAGACAGGATTAAATCAGGGCTGCAAAGTGTTTATTGCATTATGATCATCCCTTTCCAGTCTGTGACATTACAGCATCTTGTTATCGTGAGAAATAAACCATTGAATCACAGCTGAAATCTCTTAAAATCATAAAATGTCACGTGACTTACATCATCAAACCAACAGACTCATAGTGTAGCCTGTGTGGCAAGATTGGAGGTTATGGCTAATCAATAAAACATTTAATAAAAAAATCACATAACTATTTGTTAAAATGAGAAGGTCAGACTAAAGCCCCTGATAGGTTGGCCAGTTATTTAGTAAGGGTTTAAAACATGCAGTTAGCGAAATGCTTATTCTCTATTAGCCAACTGCAGTGTTTGCTAGCTAGCAAATAACTTATTTCGGTTTGATGCAGTGACAAATACTATGTAATCAGAATAAACAATAAATAACAATAAATAAGTTCATAGCAGGTGTGCACTCCAGTTTCCCTCATCACTCACACTGTATTGTACGTATTAGTGATGGGTAGTTGGCGAATAAACGTCTCTTTTTGCTGAATGTTGGAAACCGAATCACATTCCGGTAGGAGCTGTTCACTTGGCTCCTTAAATTCCTTACTTTTAAGCTCAAACAGCAAGTATGTTCAAATAAGCTGACAAATAATTTAGTGAAAGTTTTATGTATTTTTGTATTGTGTGTATTGTTCTAGTTCTAGTTGGTAAACATCAGGGGGAACAACAGTTTTTCCATTTCCATTTGAGATTTGAGCATTCTTAATTGTTTTGGGGATATTTTGAAGCATTTTAAACGAATAGCCGTTAGGCAGCCGAATGATCTGGCTTTTTCAAGTGAAGGGAGCCAGAAGAGCCGACTGACCAAAAAGACTTGGAGTGCCCATCACTTCCTTGATTAAAAAAACAACTACTCTGCTGATGGTAGTGGAGTCACTGTCTGTGTTGGTAAAATGGCAGCAAACTGCAAGAGGTAGTAGCTGTAGGTCACATAACTTTCTGCTGTTTTGTAACGTGTGGTGGGTGAGCAGAACAGCACTCCACTCGACTGAAAATCCTGTCTAGTAATTACGAACAGTCAGGGGCTAAACGTGATTCACAGATGACAATCACTGAGGGTGAATTATCCTAATGTGTGTGTGTGTGTGTGTATATGTGTGTGTGTATATGTGTGTCCATGCAGACTCTGTCAGCAGCTGCCATTCAGGCCTCATGGCTCTAGTCATGGTCCAGTATAGAGAGTCTCTGTGTCAGGCAGCCATCTGCACGGAGCTCCTCAGATGGAGAGGTGCCACTCTGATAACAGCCGGACCTCTGTCAGCAGAGGCTGTTTGAAACCCCCTGGGGCCTCCACTATTGGTCTGGAACAGATAAAGGAAGTATTGATCACCTCAGCAAACGTTTCCCTCTTTACCACATGTTGTGTACTGTACTGAACAGAGGGGTGAGGGGGCTGAGGGTTCTGGTAAGCATCAAGTCACATTACAGTTACACATTGGGCTGTGCCAGAACCAGGGAGACAGAGGTAAGCTATATGGGTCAGAGACCAGATGGGAGCCTATAAACTGGGAACATGCAGGACGGACATGCAGGCCGCATTTGCTTGGCAGGTGAAACGGAAACTGTCTGTCTTTCTACCGGGGGATACCTATGGCCTGTTTCAGTTTACTAAAACCATACTACACATGAACGTTATTTTCATGAAGAGTTATTTATTATAGTTCTCTATTTTGTGTGAATAGGGCCTCCAGCTGGATAGAGAAGCCAGTGAATGGAGGTCTTTCTGTGAGCAGCACACAGTTAAATTAGCTTTTGAGGAAAAGGTCAAAGATTAATTCTTAACAGCATTAGCTGACCTGGGAAGGTCAAATCAGTCGTCGCTGCAGAGCTCCAAGTGAAAACCCAACTGCCTCTGGTATCGATAATCAAACAGAACTGTAGAGCCCAATCCTGCAGAGAATGTAGCTCAAGATAAACCAGCATGCAGCCAGAGAAAGGCCACTCTGATCAATAGCCTGCATGACTGACAGAAAGATGCAATATTACTGTATAATATCAATTTGAGGGGAGATGTCCTTCCCTTGGTGACTGGGACAATACTGGTTGTGTCCAGTCACTGAGACATGACTGGAAATCTTGAACAACAGCAAGCGGCATTTTCTCCCTCTATCCTCGTCCCTATTTATAGTGCTGTCCTTCACTTATGCCTTCTGTTTTCCGTTTTAACTTCTTCCTCTTGCTGTGTGTTGCCATTCACCTCTTCCACCGCTCTCACAGCCTCGGGTGGAGTAGATTGTTTCTCTATACCTTTTCTCAAAACGCCCAGATTTAAGACAGAACTCTGAGATGATTACTGTGAGTTGGGCAGTCCCAGTTATTAAAGAATGGCCTGATTGCGATTATTTGAGCCAGATCGCAATACTTTTATGGCAACAACCTTTTTGCACAATACTTTGATTCCAAAATCATGTTCCAATCTGAATAAGGGATTTTTATGCCAATGTTAGAAACATCTGTCTAGCGCATGGGTGCAGAAAAGTTTGAAAGCCATATGCAGTGCCGGCTCTAGCCTTTTCGGGGCCATTAGCAAAATGTAATTTGGGGGCCCCTTTCCGTTACCAGTTGGGGTCTCCCTAGCAGTCGAATGCCCCCTAGCGGTCGGGGGCCCTAAGTGACCGCTTATGTCGCTAATGCTTGGAGCCGGCCTGGCTCTGTGGAAAGTTATAGGCATGGATCATTTACTGAAACCTATTTGCTTCTTAATTTCAGTATGTTAAAACCTAGTTTAGAACTGTTTTGCACCAATTCACCGTAATATAATTTCACAACATTGTTATTAAATAGACAAACATGTTTCTGTGGCTTATTTGTCGCCTCAAAAAACACTCAAGCGTGTGTAAAATATTCACACAGAAACATTTAAAATACTTATGTCGGCTTTTGTCATTTACATCCATATTGCCTAATTAGATAATGTGCATTAATATACATTGATAGAAATATATGTTGTCCTATTGCATATTGACGTTTGAGAACAAAATTAATTATTTTAGGCCTACAATATTAATAAGCCAACGTGATAATAGTGGCATACAGTTTACAATATACATAATTAAATCATAAATCATAATTATTTGTGCAACAATTAATCGCCAGCTAAAATGTCATAATCGTGACAGCCCTAACTGTGGTGTTGGCCCAGCCCCCCAACCTCCCTCAACTGTATGCAAGGATTCTTTCAGAGATGCTGTGCTGCTCTTAACAGCCCCATTCAGACATCTGGGAAGCAGAGGCGCTGTTCTGATTCCTGCGCGGCTCAGGTATCTGAAGGGAGACAACGATTGCTGTGAAATATCGGAAACAACTTCGTTTTTTTATCTAAACAAGCAAACATTTGTTAGGTCAAAGATGGGTTTGATTTCTCTCCTATACTGGTCAATGCATTCAACATGGTCCTCCTCAGGATAATGCATTGAGTAATGCTTTGCTAATGTTTAAAATGTAATCACCCATGTTACAATACTAAGTAAATCCATGTTGCCTATGATTAAGTACTCGACCAACTCTAGCTTGTCAAATCATTGATTAATAATAATTGCTTCCATATTTCCTACCCATTGTTTAATCTTTATTTAATCAGATTGCATTTCAATGGACTTTGCTCCCTAATAGTCTTGCTGGCACAATCTTATGCAGCTCACATACTGAGTAAGGAATATAATACAACGATGTATGTGGAATATTACTGCACATCAATGCTACACCCTTGTTGAAACCAGAGAATCCTGTTTACATGGGAAACACGGGTATAGGCCATCTCAGATGTGAATCATTTCTTCTTTGCGAAATTATTATGATTTTTAAACCAGTTAGCATTTTTTTGGTTGGCCTTCATGTTCAGAGGGCACAGACTGAACTTGTAGATACAGTATGTCAATATATGCTCAGTAGCTGTTAAAAGCATTTTTAACTGGTGCTGGATATACACTAGGGCACCACGATTTGGATAAAAAATTGAATTTCAATTATTCTATACAAATATCGCAATAGCCTACCTTAGTTAGCAAACATTATTTCCTTTTGAAAAAAGTTTCATCATGTTGGCTGCTCACAGAAAATAATACTAATATTAGCTGCTACTTGTAGCTACTTAATGATGACAGATCACATCAGTATGGTTTCAGTGGATAAAATAAATCCAAACATAGGTTGATTTGATTGCTATCTGCCTGACAGATAACCCCACCAGGACTAGCTGTTGATAACATGTTTTATATGAATGTTTCATATTTAGGTAAATACATATTCTTTACATACTTGGGCCATCATGCTAGTTTGGCCTTAAAGTGTATTTATATTATATATAACATACATTTAAGCCCAATTATTGTTACAAAATACATTGATTGAGATACTCTACGGCCATGCTCAATTAATACGCCAATGAATTGTAAAACATTTCAATAATAAGCAACTTAGAGTGATAATAGAGTACATCTAGGATACCATATGTTTGACATAGACATTAGGGGGAAGCCATTGGTTCTAGATGGCAGGAAAAGGCATAATTCTCCCATCACCCTACAACAACACATGCAGTACTTTGTGCCTACTCAGATTTTGGGATACATAACGCCCCTGCTGTCAGCCCTCCTCAACACTTCCATACCATCTCTCTCTTTCTGTCGCTCGCTCACAGGTCCCATCCCCTCTTCCTCCTCCCACCCTCTTCACTCCTCCGCATCATGTGACAGTCAGATCCTGTTGCCATAGTTACCATGCCTTTACTTGGGAACGCGATCTTGGGTCTGATGCTCTCTACCTCCCTACTCCTCTCTCATCTCTTTCTCCTATCTTTGTGCCTCCCGTGGCAGATGCTGAATTATTGATCTGATAAAATATTTAACTGTTGTTATTCTGCTTGCCCGCTGAGCGCTCCAGTTGTGGCCTAATGGTTGGCACCCAGGCCTGAACGTGTGGTTGGCTACTACACATCTTGCCTCTCTTGCCACACTGAGTGTAGACGCAGACGGAGGCCACGCCCAGCACGGCTGTAACTTTCCGTACACACAGAGCTGAGCTCCAGCCCCGAGACCCCCAGAGCTCCACTGTTAACCAACTGGGGGACTCTACGGGCAATGGGACACAGCACAGGGTATAACCACACTCTCTACACCATTAACCAAAAGGACGTGCAGTTCTGATACCTGAGATGATTGTCAACAATCTATAAATGTAACCATCCAAAAATTGATTTCCTCATCTCAAGCAGAAATCATAATCGAAGAATGAAGATGAAACACTGAGAATTCAACGTGTGTGTGTGTGTACTTACTGAGACATGCTAGTGTGTTCCTACAATTGCTGAAGGTAAATCAAAGGATATCTCTAGCTAATTCAAGCACAAGATGATTGTAAGGTTAGTAAAATGACATATAAAAACATGGTTGATAGAAACATGTGCCAACACACAATCTCCAAATTAGTGTCTTCCACATGCCAGACGTTCACAATCAGAGCTGTCAAAAATCATTGCAGTCTGTTTGAGTGGAACATGAAGATTATATTCAGACAGACACAAAAAGAAACTAGAAACCAGATCCATTACAAAATTGGACAAGGCCAGGGGATTAACTGTTTTGATGTGGTTTTGTTTTTGTTTTATTACACTATGCATGTTCAAGGTGTGTATGTGTATATTCGTTTATACAATGGTTAAATCGAGCATCATAGCTGAATGGATGAAGTGCAGCCTGTACTTCCTGTACGATCAATCGTATTTGCCACCTGTTCAAAGCCAGTAAAAAAGGCACTCTTGCAATTATTTGGATCCCAATCTATTAAAATGTATATGTTTGAGGTAGTATACATTTCACATGACCACGAGTGGGGCTTTTACTGCTCAATGTCATTTGATTCAGTATTCGGTTCTACAGGCCTAAGACACATGATAAACAGCATTTGAATATAATTCAACTACTGCAATGTAAATTATTAAAGATGAATAACTGATCAATCATTATTTAATCAATTGGAATGACTATTATTAGCAATAGCAGTTTTATTTGCAGATAGCAATTCTGAGTACCAAACATTGAGGACTGGCCGATACTGAGTACTGAGAAAGGCATGTGGAAATTCTATAGCAGCGGGAAATGTACAATGGGCAAGTGCAAACGAATTGGACAAATAAGTCACTGCAGTGAAAACCAGGTTTGTGACAGACTAAACATTTTACTCAAATGTTAATAAAGCATCAGTATTTGGTTAAAATCATAAAATTCCATTTTAATTGGTACGTTTAACTTGTTGTTGTCCATTTACAACTTGATCAAATTGGCACAAGAATTGCATTAGGCACCTTTGGAGACAGCCTATCTGTCTAATCGATTGAAAATGAAACTGAATGGAAAGGTTGTACAAAACTAAACAGGTAAGCATGCTATTTAGCTATGAATCTGATTGGATTGTGAGTGTATTTTCAATTACCCAGGTGTCAACCAGCTGGGGTTAGCTAGCAACAGGCAATGTAAGGCAACTTAACTAGCGTTAGCAAACATAGCTAGTGTTAGCTAGAAAACCTAAGCTTCTCTGCCATCTCCCCTAGGAACACCTGCTTGGCAAAATTTGCAACTCATTCGTAGACTAGCTGTAGCCAATACCCGACCCTTTATTTTTGGCCAGTATCGGATCAGTTCATCCCTAACTGAAATATTTTTTAGAGCTCAATCATGTTCTTATCAGTGTTGAATGAGCAAGGAGTTAGAAACATACCTAACCCATAGTATACAGGGTTGCCAGATTGCATTCACTGTATACAAAACATTTTTTTAACATGTAAATCAACCCGCCAAAGTCCATTTTTGCATGCACACTGTCATAAAAAATTGCCCAAATTGGTTCGGGAAACCTCCCCATCTGGCAACACTGATGGTAAAGGATAACACCAAATTATGACCAGCTACTATATGTAAACACTAATTCATAGAATTGAAAATTAACTGAGAGTGATCAGATTACATTACTGAGTTTAATGCATGAATTACATTTGTGGTGAATATAATGTGTGTTGAAATATATGTAAGCAACACTAACAAAGCTTTAATTAGCATTTGTTTCTAATTTCCCTTGATGAAACCAATTTTTCGTCACTGACTCCTAAAACTGTTGGAGATTACTATTGCAATAGGGAGATTAAAAACAATAACTCTCTATTATCAACCAATCAGCATTCAGCATTCCGGATTCAAAAAAAGAGTTTAATAACAAGCTAAAACATAAACAGCACTAACCTGATGGGAGTCAAATACATTTTATTAAACAGTGGCCACAGCTGCCAGGGGATAAAGGAGGGTTCCTCCATAACTCAATTAAGCAAGAAGGCACCATAGACAATAAAACATGGAAAATTAAGTCAAAGATAAATGGCGTTGTTCAGTCAACACATTTACTGACTCGCATGCCTTATTGCTTTTATAAAACTTTACCAAAATACAAAAATAAAACAAACATTTATTTTAATTATGGCTACAAGACAGGACTAAGCATTTCCTTTGCAAATGTCTCTCCACCAAGCAATACAAGTATCTTCAGGAAATATTTTGGATGAAGTTTGAAACAACTCTCTGTAATGTTCTGCATACATTTTGCCCTCTATCTTAACAAGCTTTCCAAGTCCTGACCCAGAGTAGCGTACCCATATCATGATGATGCCACCAACATGCTTCAGGGTAGGGATGGTGTTCTCAGGATATCTGGTGATAAGCATGCGCCAAACATGGCACTAAGTGTTGAGGCCAAAATGATGTATTTTGGCCTCAACAGACCATAGAATCTTCTTCCACTTAGAAGTTACCCACATACCTTCCGGCAAACTCTGGCTGACATCTGATGTGAGCTTCGTTGCCACTCTCCCAGGATGGTGTGAAACAACCAGGCTATTCTTGCAGTATGCACAGTGGCCTCTCTGACAACTGCCATTCTCCCCCGGATAATCAGGTTTTGCCAGACCGCGCAAGCGGAGCTGGCCAAGAAGAGTGAACGTCTCTTACTGAGTGATTGACGACCCCTTGTTAAATTGCGTAGTGGTTAGGGACGTGGCCCTGCAAACAACAGGTCCCACGTTCAAATTTCGTTACAGTCAAAACAAATTATGCATTAGGATAAGTTCTCAATATACAAAAAAACTTTGCTGGATACAACCTTCAGCAGCTATGTTATAATAAGTCTAAACTAAAATTGTTTACAGTTATACAATACTGCGACTATTTCTGGTGGATTTTAAAGTATGCTTTTTTGGGTATTATAGGCTTTATCAAAACCCCTTGGGCAGTAAAAGCGTAGGGGTTGTCCTGATTCTCTTCTCTTTTCACTGGATAATTATTGTATCAATATCATTCAGGGAAAGAAATTAAAGAAACCCTTTTTTGTGCCTTGAAATGAAATATCGTTGGCAGTGTTATCGTCAGTCTCACTAGCAATTGCTCAGTTCTTATGACTATTCCAAGTTGTACAGTTAAGCCCAAAAGTATTTATACCCATGCCAGATTTTGAGCTATAGTGAATTTTCATTTGACAAGTAGGTTTCTTCTGGCTGGAAATTACATTAACAAGTGACAAAACACAGTAAGACATTGTGCTGGAGATAATAATGAATAACATAAATATTTCAGTTTTTTTTTATTTTTACACCATGAGAAAACCATTTTTCCACCATTCTAATCACCTATAAATTGAGAACAGCTGAACAGCAGTAGTTCTCTAGTCAGTTACTAGTCAACTGCAAATCATGGCTAAAAACAGAAACACTTATGATGTTAATGTTAAAATGATCTAATGTCGAGATGCTATAGCGACACGTGGCAATTGTATAGCTTTGTGGCATAGTAGTTAAAGACCCAGACACTGGATTTGAATCCAGTGAGGGAACAACATTTATCACTTTTAATTGCGGGCCGGCTGAACTAGGCTTGCCTGGGTCCTTTTCTGTTTTTTTTAGGACAGCCTGTCCTAATAAAGATTCAGAGCTGTGCCATATTTTCTCCATTTATTTTAAATTACCTTTATGTTGTTACTGGGGATATTCAATGTCTTGGAAATATTCTTATATCCAACCCTTGAATTGTGATTTTGAAGAACCTTATTCAGGATTTGCTATTAATGTTCCTTCGTCTTAAGGATTTTTATTAGAAACAGTATTAACCAACAGTGGGACCACTGAGAGAAAGGTGTATTTAACCTGAACTTATCCTTGACTGCAACACAGCTCATTCGGGAGTGGCAAAGTAAATACTTATGCAATTGATTGTGAGATAAAACAGAAAACTAGCAGGCTCTGGACATTTCAGGGTAAAGAGTAGAATACCCTGGTCTACAATGAATGCTTTTAAGATGAATATGAACCAAACATGAATCTCTTGTATTATTAACAACAGTAAATCAATAGAGGTTAAAAATACAAGTGATTAGTAGCTGCAATTGTGAGATAGCTAGCTTTGCTCCATTCCTTTGACAATAATCAAATCTTATTTAGAAAATCAACCCGGTTAATCGATATTTTTTCATCGTTTTGTTATGCAGCTCTTCTACAACAGTTTTTCTACAACATAAATTAGCATGCCGTTGTCCATATTATCTGTATAAAATCAAAGCCTGGTTGGTCTTCATGCTACAACAGACCGCAAAAGTTGAAAAATATCGGCGGTAAGTACCATCTAACATGCTGTCCGACGGCCTTCTCCACCAGCCACAGTGGCATTGACCTTTTTGCTCCCATTGAAAACAATGACCTCCGGTCTGCCATTTACCATGTACAAACTACCACGTAAACACAATATAAGGATTTCCATAGAGAAAATGATCATGAAACATTCATGACTAAAGCCCCAGCCTTCTACCGTGGCCCCTTCCCCCATTTAGAATAATTACTTGATTAAACCAAATGCCTGAAAAACGTGGTAACTGGTTAACAATGAGTTCCCTAATCGTATTACCGGTGGGTGATGGATGATGTGTCCCTTGACTCTTTGCCTCTGTCACAGTGCCTGCTTTCCTAACTGCCTACCTGACTTGTGAGGAGTTCTCAGTTCAATTTGACTTTTGTTTTGTAAGACAACGCAGGCATGGGTTATGGTCCCTGCTTGACTAGATGCAGGGCCACAGAAGTCACAGCATGCTGGAAAAACAGTCTCCTTTCTGTAAACATATTACTGTTTAGCAGTGCACCTCCACACGGGACTATCCCCGACCCTTGACTCCGCCCTCTCCAGTGGCCCAGAACAGTTAGCAAGGTGCTCAGGGGAGCCAGTGATATGGGGAAATCAAATTAAACTGCATCCTGCGAATAACAATCCACATGGACTTCAGGGGCGTTGGCTCTGTGCTGTGGCAGGCAGGCCAGTAATTAGGCAGGCCTATGTGTCCAGCCAGGTGGAAATGACGTTCCCACAGGCGGAGTTGGCAAACAGCGGTGCCCGCCTGGCAGGACCCATGGGGCACGCATGGAGGAGGGGGGTAATCACGCGGCTGCCTTGTCATCATCCTGACCTATAACCGCTTAATTTCATACTCGGGTCTGTGAAGTCACACAAAGGTACCAATCACAGACATTGAACGCCGTGGGTTTAAAATGAATCCAGATCCACCCCTTGACCCGCTCAAAGCAGCACCAAGAAGAAGCAATAGTTTCTCCCCACAGAAGAGGTCTTGTATAGTGAGGGTGAGAAAAAGAAGGGAAAAAAGGGAAAACGTAAGAAAGAAACCCGGGGCCGCATTCAGAGCCATCCCAGCCAATGAAAGGCTGAGCCTCATAGATGCAGTGTTCATGTTCCTCTTTAAGTGTCCGATGAGCTGGGTCTCTGTGGCAACCGCTTGTTTCCTAGCAGCAAAGCACAGCTTATGGAAAAATGAATGAAAATCCACCCTGAGAGAGCGGGAAGGGATGAGAACAGGCAGGATGGAAAACAACGTGTCCACAGAGTTACCGACAACCCAGGAAAAACAAGCTGTCGTTCCGTCTGTCCAGAGAGTACATTAAAAATGACTCATCAGCCAGTGGTGTTGTAGAGAGGACACTGGACATACAGTACTGGGCAAACCGCCCCCCCAACCCCCATCCACCCTACACACACACGAAGCAGGGACAAGTGCTGCTTATCAGCTGAAGAGGAGCACCTTTTTCCAGGGAGTAGCCCTAAATATAAAGCTCTCCACTGAATGGATTCGTTTGATACTGATAACAGTAATAAGAAGATAAGAGCTGTAGAATTATATTAGCTATTTTCTCAGTTAGTCAGATGAAAAGGTGGACACAGTACCCTTCCTGTAAGGATGGTAATACATATCTAAACAACAGACAAGTGGTCAGTGAAACCACTACTGTCCGCAGTGCTCTCTGTATGGAATCCACACACACAAACCCACAAATACGTGTTGGGGTGTAGGCGTGTGTGTGTTGGTGTGTGTAGGCGTGGATGTGTGTGTGTTGGTGTGTGTAGGCGTGGATGTGTGTGTGTAGGGTCAGTTCTCCTTCTCCACTATAAATCCCTGTAGATCTAAGGAATGCATTTTCAAAATTGTCCCTGTTTTCTGTTGTTTTACTTAGGAGGACATGAGGTCTTAACCCACACCTGCGGAGTACCAGGCTTGACTCGTTGCATTCCCTGTCCAAAGTCCTTCTTGTTGTGTTGCAGATCAAGACAATACCTGATGATTTCAGTTGCCACTCTGCTGACCCCCCCCTCCCCCTGTCCTTGTCCATCTGGTAATGCCTCTGATCTGGACTTGGTTTAAATAGACTCTGGGCTCAGCCCACATGCATTGAACTATTAAAATTTGGACTCTTAATATGTTCACCCGGCACAGCCAGAAGAGGACTGGTCACCCCTTGGAGCCTGGTTCCTCTCTAGGTTTCTTCCTAAATTCGGCCCTCTTAGGGAATTTTTCCTAGCCACTGAATTTCATCACTATTGTTGTCTGCTCCCTGGGGTTTAAGGCCGGGTGTTTTGTGAAAGCACTTTGTGACAACTGCTGATGTAAAAAGGGCTTTATAAAATTAATTTGATTTTGATTTGATTTGTGAAGGCGTGGGTGTGTGTGTGTTGGTGTGTGTAGGTGTGGGTGTGTGTATGTGCGGGTGTGTGTATGTGCGTTGGTGTGTGTAGGCGTGGGTGTGTGTTTGAGTGTGTAGGCGTGGGTGGGCGTGTGTGTGTAGGTGTGTGTAGGCGTGGGTGTAGGCATGGGTGTGTTTGTGTGTGTAGGTGTGTGTAGGCATGGGTGTGTGTGTTGGTGTGTGTAGGCGTAGGTGTGTGTGTGTGTAGGCGTGGGTGTGTGTGTGTGTGTGTGTGTGTATAGGCATGGGTGTGGTTGTGGGTGTGTGTGTAGGTGTGT
>JACXGJ010013521.1:0-16124 GCA_016801105.1 Esox niger | reverse complement strand
GTATGCTAAATGTTGTCTCATTGTGAGTATGCTAAATGTTGTCTCATTGTGAGTATGCTAAATGTTGTCTCATTGTCCGTATGCTAAATGTTGTCTCATTGACAATATTCTAAATGTTGTCTCATTGTCAATATTTTTAATGTGGTCTCATTGTTATTGTTTCCATTTGCATGTGACAGTATTGTTCTCAGTGTTCTCTCAGTATGGTTCCTCCACTCTACTCTTTAAAGAGGGTGAAGGCAGGGCATGGCACAATCTAAAGGACCCCCCTGCCGACCATGCAATGGAGGGGAAAAACTGGGGGAGTCGGGGGAGTGTAATACAACCCTGCTGATAGGACATTTCACAGTGAGAGCCTGGCAGAGTGTGTGTGTGTGTGTGTGTGTGTACAAAGCACTACAATACACTCCACCCACATTCCACACAACCATGACAATCTCAACACCTCTGCACGCTGGCTCACAATGTCCTGGTTTATGAGTTCTGCAGCCAGTAGCTGACAGACCAAGCCCGGGGTTTTTACCTTGGTGGTCCACCGAGGGCTTAGAGGCGCTGAGGATTCTGGGAGTGGACACGCCCATGTCCAGCTCCGTCAGGGTGAGCTCGTTCATGAAGTAGGGGAGCTGGAAGAGAAAGACACGGTCATGGCGAGGTTGCCACACATGCACACGCTCACTCGACTTCCTCACTCTCGACAGCCGGGACAAAAAAAACATCAGACAGCGCCGACAGACACTGGGAATAGCACAGAACAGTGATGGTTTAGACCGCACAGGGTGGCGGTTTCTTCCGCTCTGAACCCAGTGGGCAGCCTATGGGTCCTGAGGCTGAGCTGCGCAGCGGAGCCGGGTGACATTTAGAGTTGCTCTGTGTGTGGGTGTGTTTGGCATATTCATGCAGGGAAGTAATGCAGCGCTTTCTCTCTCACGCTCCGCGACTTCTCCCTCCCTCTCGCTCCCATATCCTGTCGAAGCTCGGGAATGCAGAGAAATGCCCGAACGCGGATGGTAACAGTGGTTCAGAAACCCTTACACACAGTTCATATGAGAAAGGTCAAAGCCACCCACCCGGATCTTGCTGAGTTTCATTTGGATCTTCTTGGAGACCAAGTCAGCCCAGTAGGGCTCTCCCAGGAAGTCCCAGGCCACGCGGCCAATCACAGAGTTCACCCAGGCCACAGGCTCCTCCTCCGCCCTTGCCACCACGAATCCAATGCTGCTGCTGCTGCTCGGCAACTGGATGCAGGGGACAGAGCACGAAGTGGAATGAAACAAAAGCTATTACCAACAAGTGCTAACATGTAATTCATCAACAAAGTTACGACCAATAATGAGAAAAGACGTATGAATTTAACAGGACAGTAAAAAACAATAAGCAGCACATTCAGGCAGGCGGTACCTTCTTGCCCGCCCCAGGGCTACTCTGGGGGCTCTGGATCACGGAATTGGCTGCAGCGATGGGGGTGGTATTAGATGCGGCGTTCTCAGGGGGCACAAGGGTGGCCATGTAGACGTTGTAGTCCAGCAGGGGTTTTGGTTTGCCGGACCCACCCGCCGTGGGGTCCCTGCTCCAGGGCTGCGAGCCGAGCGCATCGTCCAGACTGCCCCGGCTACTGCTGCGGCTGTGCGAACTCAGGGCTGAAAGGGGTCAGAGGTCAAAAAGAAGAGAGCGAGGATTTGGTCATTTCAGAATAGGAAGTAAGCTTGGAAGGAAACCTTCAAAGAAGATTCCTGTTCCAGAAATCCTTGTTTTATGGTTTATGATTATGGTTTTCCACGAGTATTGAGGAACAGGGGGAAAAAAGAGATTTGTTGAACGTTACGGAAATGTTGAAATCCTGGGAAAAAGTATCCTATGGAAGTCTGTAGTAATTTAATGGGATTGTGTTGACTGTATTTGGCTATAGCTCCTCCTCCCACATTCCTGCCAATGCAGTCTCGAGTGGATTCATTTAATCGAACATCTCCCAACTGACCTGGACATACGCGAATGAATACTTGCCACTGAATGAATTGGAAGGAGTGTGTATGCGAGCCACTGGTCCAACAAGACGCGACCTCTCACCTGTCTTACTCCCTTGTTGACTGATCGCCGCCTTTGTCTCAGTTTTCGCCGGTTTGGAGGCCAACAAGAGTCGGCGGTACCACTCCTCCTTCTCCCTCCCAGTCCTCCCGAACAGGTACAGGGTTAACTCTGGACAGCTGGGCCGTTTGGTTTCGTCCCCCTCACCTGTGGCCGCGGTTGGGTCGGCTGTGTCGATGGGGTCCCCCTCGGCTTTGGACATAAAGTCGTCCTGCTTGGCCAGCTCAATGCAAATGGGGTACTTCTTGTTCCACACTCGCTTCCTAGCCAGACTCTGGGGCACCAAATAGATCTGAAGGGGTGGAATGATGGTTTGGTAAGATAGAAATTGTAAGTGATGTCTAACCAGCTAATTAAGGCCAGGCCATGTAAATACCGTGAATCATAAAGCCGATGGTGACAAAAAAAAAACACACTGACAATGCACGCAAACACATTTCCATGGCGCCCACACACACCTTGCTGTTGGTGAGGTCATATATCTTCTGGGAGATGTAGGTGACATCGGGCTTGGGTTCGTTGTGTGTGGCCCGCCGGGCGATGTTGTGGTTGGGTTTGGACAGACGCAGGACGGAGCCCTCCAGGCGGACGAACACGGAATGTGTAAGTGTGGCGTGGTACGTCTCCGGGTCATAGTTCATTATCTCGTTCATCCAGCTCTGTGGTTATGACATCAGTTACGTCAATCACTTGATAAGGTGTCTGTGTGTAATGCAATAACTTCTTATTTGTACATAAATTCCATTGTGTGCACAACTGACCTCATGGGCACTTCACTGGAAATGAATACTAATTGCAAAAACATTTGGTTCCCTCTATGTTTAGACACCAAATAAGTATTTTAAATTAGATGTGGGGGAGCTCCCCCCGAAAGCTAACGACCCCTAAAAACACTGTGTAGGCCAACATATTGGAATGTTCCAACTACAAAGGTGGTAAGCAAATTCAACTGCCAATTCAATCTACGGAGTGGTAATCAAGTCTGTCTTAATCCCAAGAAGGTAAATTACAGCAGACACGTTTGGAACATTACTTGCAAGGACAGAGAGTGGAGCTGTTCATTTCAGTTTTCTTCCTAATTATCCCACTTTCCCCAACACATGGGTACATTGAATATATAAATCCACAAATTGACCTCAAGCCTCAATGATCAACACTGTGTTAAGTAAAAAGAAGACGACACAATTATCAGGTGATTGGAACCATAAATCTTAGAACTGGGCCCAGAATGGGATGTAAGATGCGACTATCATTCCCATTTCCTGATTTATGTCTACGGTCTGAACTCTAGTTTCAAATGTTGTCAATTTTAAAACCTGTGCTTATAGTTCACATTATTGAATTCTACCACATTAACATAAATACTGCCAGGGACGGCGACAAGAATCCAAGGGCCTGGGACAAAATTGAACGTTGAACCAAACCATGGGCCGAAAGCCTCTATAAATAGCAATGATGTTACTGTTCATAAAAGAGGTCATGAATGTTTAATGTTTTAGCTAGGTAGTACGAAATACCAAAATGTACTGACTAATAAATAATAATATTTAAACCAACCAAATGGGACCCCCGAGGCCTGGTCCCGGGTCAACGTTACTGGTTGTTCCCCCCGTCAGCGTCACTGAATATTGCACTTGTGGTATGGCCTTGGTCTACTAATAAAATGATCTAAATGATGAGATTTTACTTCAGTCACGGTCGCTTAAAGCAGAAAAGCAACAACGACGTCGGCCCAGCTACCTATAAAGGGGCTATAAACTCAAGAGCGTTGTAAAATTGAGTAACCTGCTTCCACGCCTCCAGGCGCATCTCCTTACAGTCCCTAGCGCCTTGCCCTCCCAGACCCATAAGTCTCCAGCAGGACACTTGATACAGATGAGTCTACTGTTACAGCAAACGGTCGATAGTATGAAGACAGAGAGAGTTGGGAAACATGAGACATTCAGGGGAGGAAATGAAACCCTGACCCATGTAAAAAGCACAATGATGTCCAAAAACTGAAACACACCAAACACAATGTGACAGAGAAAGGTGAGGACATCCTCACAACCTCATACCAAGTGGAAAATGACAGTTCACCACCATTTGACCGACGAGGCCACAGCCTGGACAGTGTAGCCTTTCTGTTTGGGGTACTGGTGTACGGCCCTTCGGTTCACTTCAGGTTTGGTGGAAAAAATATTAGTTGCCATTTGTAACACAGACGTGTTGTTGTAATAAGCGTATATAGCATTCAAATGGGTTTTTTCAGCACTGCCCAATGATACTTTCCTGCTCAGTTGTTCTTTGCTATTTTAAACCCAAGCCAGCTGAATGACTCCTTAATTGCAGAACATAAACAGAACCTAAATAGAACTGAGATTTTCAATAAATGCTAGCCAGTTAGCCTACATAAAAATACATGTGGGTAAAGTTATATAAACAGGTATTCTAACTGGTTTGCTATGCATTTAGCTCTGATAACTAGCTTTCTTGCAATTTTACAGCATTTACAAGCTGCCTTAACCGTCAACTGTGCATATTACCGTTGATAACTACATATATGATTTTACATTGTGACATAGCCTTTGATAAAACATCATTTCAAGATCTGAATTGGTCTGCTTTCATAGATACTCCTGGTGGCATTCTACAATGACATGGCTCCAATCACTGAAACCCAAGGGGTGTGTCTGGTATGTAGGTCATTTAAAGTGTGTGCAAATAACATACACAAGTAGTTAGAAAATGTTGCTCCTCAGAAAGAGAACCAGTCAATCTGTCATCAAACCAGGAGAGACTCATGCATGTTGTTGATCTTAGTCCTGTATGAATGTGCAGTTGAAGCTGCTGTTATCATCAGCATTCTAGCATGTGCCGGTCAAGGAGTGAACCGCTTTCATAGACTATAATTGTGAACCAGTCTTAATCCCCATAAACCAAATGGAGAAATGCAATTCAGGTTCTTTTCGCATTTCACCATTCATTTATTGCATAAAGAACTTTAGAAAACTGTGCTTTTTATTGGGGTATTCTGGGGATTTTGATAACTGTGTAAATCTTGTCAGGAACAACGCGTTGTTTGTCAACATATTTCCTTCAATTACCTCTACAAAAACTCTCTTTGCTTATATTTTCCCAATATTAATAAAGGCAACTTGTCCTATGGATAATCACAGTCATCAAAATGCCGAGGTGGAGCAAGCCAACACGAAACAAAGACCTTATTGGAAGTGGATTTAAAAATCCCCTGTGGAAGAAATGAATGGCGTAAGAGTGGAAAGAGGCTCTTTCCCTGTTTTGACACAAGGTTTTGCAGGGCTAATGACATACTATTTCAGTAAATTATGACATCAATCCAGCATTGACATCATTTGAATGAGGGCAAATGGGTGATAACCAAGGTGTTGCAGCATGACTGGTCAGTTCCTGTCTAGGGTCAGACTGGCAAGCAATGGGTATTAGTTTATTAGCACTGAACAAAGATTATGCTCACACAATAAGATAGATTCAGTCTTTGTCCGTCTGATCCACATCAGCCCTATTGTTTAGCGCTAACGTCACGTATAAGCTGGCAGGCAGCACCTTGTGCAACATACCTCTGGTAATTGTCCATTCACTCCAGCTAAGGAGAGTGTGGTCAACTAGATTTCAAGCTTTGCTCTATTTTGCCCTCTGCCATCAAAAGAGTTTTAGTCAAAGTGGGAGAAATCCCATTTGAAGTTCAGATATTTCTCAGAATGTTGTGACAGCCCACATTTAGTAACAATCTTGACTTGAAGATCTAGCTTTTTAAACTTAAAGGGACTTCTATTAAAGGATTTGATTTTCCAACTTGACATTAGAAGATTTCTCACTCTCAAAGTGATTTATGGGCCAATACTAACTTCAAGCCAAATATCAGAAGTGTTTCAAGCAGCCATTATACTGTACACTACAATGAAAACCACACTGTTTCTCTTGGCCCATAGTTCCTCGACCTGGAAGTAGCCTATTTCACAGCATGGAAGAAATAAGTGGAATTTTCCATTAACTCAAACATTGTACAGTAGGTGATTAGTCAATACAAAATAAGACATCTAATGCTCCTCTACATGGATTGCAAGACTTCGAATGTTGCTATTTTTTGTTTAAAATCACAACCACACACTTCTAAAATCAAGTGGGATATTCTAAAAGCTTTCATACATTTAGTTTGGGATTACTTAAAAAGCTAGAAACTTCACAGATGTTACAAACCATGTGTAGATGAGAATTAGATTAAATTAAATTTCATTTGAATGTACTTTAATCACTGTACAGTACATTAAGCACAGTAGGGGCCTAAGGACACATCTAGTTGCAGTTAATAGTAGGCCACAAGGCAGCTTTGTGGCAGCTTTGTTCTGATGTTATACTAGTATCGGCAAATCTCAATCCTCAATCCTGCAAACGAGAAACCTGATAATTAGATAATGTTAACGATATGATGATATGGACGATTAAACATATTGCTTTAAATCAGCTAATTAACCATGAGTTTGAACATCATGTAATTAACAAAGAGACCAAGACTAAATATTTAGCCTCTTTCATCTGCCTTGCTAACACAAACCCTGAATGTATTGCCTCACCTTGAAGATGCCTGGCTCCTTGATGTCCAACTTCGCAGTGTTCCACAACTCCCCGTGGCATCTGGGATGTCGAACACTGTGGCCAGATGGTTTGGGCCCAGCCAACCACACCACAGCTATAGCCAACATGAACCCGAGTGCCACTCCGGTGAACATCCCGCTGACGTAGGTGGGAAGAGGCAACACAAAGAACCCATAGACCAGCACTGTTAGGAAGATTAAGCTGTAGTGCGGCACGCTTGGCGAGGGAAGGCCTTCCTCTGACTCGTCCTCGCTGCAGAGCTCCGTACTGCCACTGGGCAGCCATCCGACGCGGCTGCCAGAGTTGCCCGTTCGTTCCAAGCGATCTTCCTCGGTTTCTTCAAAGTCCTCGCTAGACAGGATGCAAAAGTCATCTTCCTCCAGTTTGGCCAGGGCGGACATGGAGCACTTGTCCAGGCCGAGAGAGGCGGAAATAGAGGAATACATTTTGGGACTTCTGGTGCGACTGGTTTCAGCAGAGGTGTTTGGCGTGCCGACAGATGTGGCTCCATTGGCAGTTTCATCAGACTCCCAGTCGCAATCAGCGTCTTCCTCCTTGATGGTGTAGCTGTTGTTGTTGCTCTCTTGTTGGACGCTGTTGAAGGAGGCAAGGTTGGTGAGCTCTGAAGCGCTGGATGAGATGGCTTTGGACCGGAACGGGCTACTTCCAACGCCTCCGCTCTCGTCTCCCATGATCTTGTTGAATAACTGGAGAGGCTCGTAGATGGCCTCAGAGAAACGCCGCTTGGTGTCCTCGATGCTGGCCTCCACGGACGCCTTGAAATTGCGGCCATCTGGGGAGGTGAGCGGCGAAGACGGGGCAGTCTTTGAGTCACCGCCGGCAATGACCCCCACCGGAGCGCGGCACTGAGTGAACTGCTTGAAAAGGTGCAGGTTGAGGCGGGAGTCCGAGCCACGGTACGGCGCGGAAGAGTCCTGGGAGGTGTCGGAGGACAGCGACTTGACCAGGGTCTTCATCAGGTGACGGTGGCGCACGGAAGCAGGGGCGGCTGTGGACACGGAGACGATCTCAGAAGGCTCCACAATGTCTGAGGACAAAGACTTGACCAAGCCGAAGAAGGGTTTGTCACTCGACTTGGAGGTAGCGGAGGCAGAAAGAGCTGAGAAAGGGATGCTAGAGTTGAAAGCGCTGGGAGTAGCTAAACTCTTCTGTACAGGGGGTAAGGCGAAAGAGCTTCTCGTTTCTGTTGAGGTAGACACGGGTAGAACTGCAGCCTCGGCCTCAGAGTCCATCCCTGCTCCCTCAAGGATGAGCTCCTCGCTGGCCTCAAGTGCCGTCACGACACCCGGGTCCTCTTTAACATTGGGAGAAGAGACAGCCATCCCGTAGAGATTTTCCTCCTCCTCTTCCTCCTCTTTGCCCAGGGCCGAGAAGTGGATAGTGATGGACTCCCGGGACAGTGAGCCTTGGACGTGGAGCTTGGGCACGGCGGGTGGCCGTGATGCCGACGCGGGAGGAGCTTTGGCTTTGTCTGCATGGCTGGTGGAGTGGCGGCTGGTCATCGCAGGGCTCCCGCTGGTTCACAGCCTGGGGATGGAGATACAGTGCAAAGGTCACATCACTATGCTGGAACAATATTGTAAGACCTTTCAACTACAGATAGCGGAGGTTTATGCTTTCCCCCAATATGAACAATTACAGCAGAACACAGTAAAACCTGCATCTTTCCAAAGTCTATGATTCTCAAACTGCCAAAACCATAGCCAAGAACAAATAATGGGTTTCAAGGGGCATTTCACCCTGGGGGACCATTAATTGGTCTGTATCATGTCTGGAGGATTGAGGTTGGTGAGATTAGTTTTACACATAATTGGCCAGATGGGAATGGACCTTGTGCGCTAAACGATACGCTCCGTTGCATCAGAACATGCATTGGAAAGGTTTCAATTCATTTCGCAAAGCCATATTATACGGACCGCGCTACTAGTAAATGTTTGTGTACTCATGCTTGTCGTTGTTTGATAAAGCCATTGGATATGTTCCAGAGATGATTCAGCAGACACTATCTATTGATAAACGTACAAGGTGTCAACATTTCTCCAGACACGCTGAAGGCCTAGGGCTGTTGATCATGGGTTTTCTTAGTATTAGGAAACAGCAGGTCAAGGTGGGGGTTACGGTTGTCAAATAAGTGCAATGCTAACATTAACGCTCCTTCCCAAGGCTGTGTGCTTTCTCCTCTGCATGGCAGGGGTACTCAAATCTTACCCGAAGTGGGCCAGAGCCTGCTGATTTTCTTCTACCTCATCATTAATTGCACCAATTAGGTGTCCCAGGATGAAACTGATCTCTGATTAAGGGGTTTCAATGAAAGAAATGGAGTGGAACGGCCTTCAAGAGCCATATTCGAGTACCCCAGCTGCATGGTAATGAGTATAAAGCTCCTTTTTTAAGGAAGATATTTTAATGCTTATCATATTTTGTTTTCTTTTATGGAATGTGCTAACTATGTAATATTTGAGGTTATGAAAATGTCTGACAGAGAAATAGGTTAGAAAATAATTAATTTTGCACATAAGGTGCAAGGGGTCAAGCAGATAGGTTGGACACCCACAAAGTACTCAACATCCTCTTCACCAGGAGTCTGAAACACTCAACCTGTGTAAAAACAAAATGGATCCGGTAGGACAACCGAGCTGCCCTTCAGACGGAATAGAAAGGGGAAAAAAAGCACTGAAATGTGCTTGTTGGAAAAGTCAAATTTGCACATTCGACATTGTGTTGAGATATATTTTTTTAAGTATCTTTGCTAACGATATGAATTTGCACATTTAGCAGCTGAGCTATGACAACATTTCCATTTAACAATGGGCAGACAGGAAATAGGCCTATTGTTAACAGAGCTACAGTATTTACTACAGGTAAATACGAGCTACAGGTGTAACAGTTTTCACAGGAAACACAAGAGGGCCACCACGCTGAACGATCAGCAGAAGAAGCTGGCTGAAGAATTAATACCAGCCATTAGTAAAATGCCTTTTCTCTTACTTGAGGTGGAAATTATTAAGTCCAGATGGGGATGGCAAAGACAAATGGGTGCAATCACAAGACAATCTCTATAAAAAGAACCCAATCGATCTCATAACAGCCTGCAATATGACTCCACCCAAGGTTATGTGAGTAAGACTGAGTCACTCACTGTTTGCCATTCCCAGAGAGTATGTATTTGATAAAAAGCTGACAGAATGCTGGGCTGTGTCTCAACGCTGTGTTCTGCTTCAGCTTTCCCAAGAGGTCACTGGCAATCACACATCTCCTAGTGATGATAGCCCAACTGTGACATCGCCAGCCACACACCACCAACCACCACCAAATCCTAATCCAAAACCTTACCCTAATCTTAATGCCTGAATTGAATCTAACCCTAGTGCCTAACCCTAACCCAAAATGTCTAAACCTTAAAGCAGCCCCAAATGCACATTGTACTCTAAAACAAACCCCTAAGCCTATTTCCTAGGGGGGACTGGCTTATAAACATTGCAGGGACTGATTTGTAAGGTTTGTAATGCCCTCCCTCCTACTCCTTGCAGTTTTTGTCTTTCATTTGCACACCCCTCAGAGCACTACAGAAAATGTCAGACATATTATACCAAGATAAATCCTTTACCATTTCAAAGGAGAAAGTGGAGCTTCTTTGAGGCCAAATCATTTGTGGACAGAAATAGTAACAAAAGGAAGTGCTAAGGCTTGTACTCTCCCTTATTGCCACAGAACGAAAACAAACACTTTGACATCAAGCACGAGGGACCGAAATGAGAATGTCTCAATCTAGGCCAAATTCACTCACAGCAGTGAGGAATGAACCGAACGGCATGACATTTACGACCTGTGTCTCGCTGGTTCATTGTGACCCTTGTTCAGGATGACAAAGGGACACCCAGATGATCAAGGCCACACATGACTACGTCCAGTACAGGCTCGTCTTGTGACGGGTTGTTTCACTAACCAACAACAACACTTTGTTGGGGAAAATAATGAAGGCAGGGGTAGATTATATTAAGAAAAAAAGGCATTCTGGGAAATTGGACAGTGGAACTGAAAACAATTTGGCCTATAGGTAGAACAGTCCTACTGTAATAAGACCCGGGCATTTGGCTTACAAAACATTAAACATCCAACACACCTGCAGTATATTGTATTTGAATATTGTCAATAACAGCCACTGGCAAACATCACCGTTGTTCAAGAATATTGCCTCTTCGTTATCAAAATCTTTACCACCTTTTATAATTAAATGGTATGCTTTAGTGTTACTCAGGTGTAAATTTAAAACATGTTCGCAATAAACCCCATTGTCTCTGGTTTGGGGGATGTAGAACTAACTGAAGATAAACCTGCTGTGATCACATTACAATGGGCGGAGTCCAAGTACAGATGGGTGAAAAATTAAAAGCAAATCCAACATTTTGTCTCAGTAAGGTGTTAACCACCAAAACGGCTATAATGCTATAAAAAGGCCATTGCATTTGACTCATATTATTGTCATACTCAGCAAACCATTCAGTGACCTTTTGAACCCTGTGGAAGGGGGCGCTGTCATCCTGGAAGAGACCCCTCCCATCACAATAGAAATGTTTTTCCATAGGATGAAGTAAATAATGTCTCAATAAATACTTTGATACTGCATTTTGAGATCCATGAGCTAACATTATGGAGGTCTCCCTTTTGCCACTGAAACAGCTGTGACCTATCGATGCATGGACTCCACTAGACCTCTGAAGGTGTGCTGTGGTATCTGGTACCAAGACGTTAGCAGCAGGTCCTTTAAGTCATGCAAGTTGTGAGGTGAGGACTA
Organism: Esox niger; assembly: GCA_016801105.1. Lineage (NCBI taxonomy): Eukaryota > Metazoa > Chordata > Actinopteri > Esociformes > Esocidae > Esox > Esox niger. The sequence goes on along the minus strand of JACXGJ010013521.1, from coordinate 4,612 downwards.
TGGATCGGACTTGTTTGTCCAGCACATCCCACAGATGGTCGATTGGATTGAGATCTGGGGAATTTGGACGCCAAGTCAACACTTCTAACTTGTTGTGTTCCTCAAACCATTCCTGAACAATTTTTGTTTTGTTAATCTGCCTAGATATCCTGCACATATAACATGGTGTGAATACAACTGACCTCATATTAGCACCTGTAAACAAAGGTCAAATTGTCCTAACAAAATGAACCTCAATAGAAAGCACGTAATGGTTGGATATCACAGTGATTTTGCCTCCTAGGCAGGAGGAGGAAAGGCTGTTAGTTATCTCAGAACCGGGGAGGAAAACAGTTCAGGTTCTCTCTAATAACAACATAGGGGCAAAAGAGAACCAATGTTGTTCTTCAAAAACGATGGAAGCTGGTAACGACACATAATAACACTAACCTGGTGAACGCCTAACTCAAAAGTTTTCGGTTGTGTCAAAACTAGAGATTTTCCTTCAAACATTTTATTGTGCACTTTACAACAATTATACTTGGGATATCGATAAAAAAACGAAAAAGCCAAAAAAATATATAAAATCACCAGAGGATGCGCCTTTAAGCGGCGATAGTGGAAATACGGGTGGAAACCTGACCTATACAGGAAAGCCTTTACCACTCCCAACTCTTGTTGAGATCCTCAACAGCCATTTGGAAAGCATTAAACTCAAATGGTACAGTGGTGATTACCTCAAAAGGCTTCTCTAAAAGAAGTCTACGTAGCCTAATGCATTTTCTCGCGTCTGACGCCTGATTGCCATTGGTTTGTTTCTCAGCAAGACATGGTTAACCGGTGATGACGAAGTCTTGCCATTAAGGTTAAATGCACGCGTTTAAAACTAACATAAAAAAACACAGAGCTCCAGAATGAAATATGATAGTGTTGAGGACAGAGGAAGCGCCGTATTGGGACAGTCTTCATATAGAGTCTTCTGCTAGTAAAATGGACACCTACCTTGGCTCTGAGGAGGGAGGACGTGCATGCACATGCTTGAGCACAGTCAAACAGCAGCACGCGTGCCGTGTACAAGTTAGCCCTCACACCCAACACGCGGTTGCAAAGCTGCCCTGAGGCCAGTGTGGTCAACGACCTGCCCTTCCCCGGCTCACATCCTCAGACAGTCCACCGCTGACCCTGGATCTGCACCCTTACCTCATTGATTCCCTCATTAAAAATGTAGGATTTCATCGGACTGCCAGATTGCTATGGATTGATCCTGGATCCTAAAAGCTGCTCTCGGGGCAGCTGCGGGAAAATGTGGTTTGATGCAAGAGAATGGAGAAATGGCCACTATTTTCACCTTTAACCCAGATGTACTCTCTTTAACTTAAGGGCGGTAAAAAAAGAAGCTGAATGTGCAGAATGGGTTCTGTATACTTCAATTTGGGACAGATCTTTTTCAGAATGACAAGCTGAGGAGGGCCGTACAGCATGGCAACAAAGGAATGTGTAGGTGGGCGTACTGACACCATCTGCTCTCTAGCCAATGTAACAGTTAGTTGTGACCCCGAAATGTGACAGTTCGAATGAGGTCATTTGTTCTTATCAGTCTCCCAAAACACAGCAGCATCATGGCTGGATTCACGGAAAGCGCATTAGATATCGAATGCATGCGTTGGGTTGCTAAGCCTTTTCGGGTCCCCACCCCCCAATACTAAAAAACAAAACCTTCCATTAAAGACAGCAGGACCAACACCCACTCATTCCTCATAATGTGTATAAGACTGGATTTGACCACTGTCACATGCCTCGGTTGAGCCAGCCAAGCCAGGGTGATTCTGGGCGGCACAATGAGCCCATTCTACAGCCTGGTGCTGTAAACACCCATTTACCGGCTTCATTATAAGACACAGGCAGTGTCCCACTGGGAACACTATTTGTGCATACGGCTCTGGTGAAAAGCATGAGCACTACGTAGGATGCCTGTTTGGGACACTTCTCCCGATCGTGAATCACAGCTTCCTCCTAACGGGATGAAATTAGATAACGACGCCGTCGTCCGCCTCTTCCTACATTGTTCCACGACGGGTCGGTCATCCGCGTGAAGACAGCGTTGACCTGTTCCCCATTCTTTACGTAAGTGACGCCCGGACGACACAATGAGCAGTTGTGCGTGTTATTTTTCTGCGAGGGCCGTCCCCGCCCGGCTGCAGTCAGGCGCTCATCTGACGTCGAGGGCACGTATGTGTGTGCATTCTCCAGTTTCTCAACAGAACCAGCACCAACTTTGATGTAGTTCCTTCTCCCCTAATGGTCCGAGGGAGCCCAGCGTGAAACAGAACCATCGGATGATGCAGAATAATTACTGCAGTAATGGGGTCACATTAGATCCTGGGCTCTGAACAAGACAGTTCAGAGCCTCACTCCCACCAATTAACACATCCATAGTGTTGACAGATGGAGATACATAGTATCGTTATTATAAAGGCCCATACAAGGTCGGTGTTCAGTGCGTAGCGTTGACAGAGGGAGACTGACACAATGGGGTACGACTCCCCTTTACCTCCATTGAAGCCTGAGTTATTTGGGGCATGGATTCAGTCAAGGTGCTGGAGACATTCCTTAGGGATTTCGGTTCGAGCTTACTCAATAGCATGACACAATCCCTGCAGATTGTTAGACCCCACATTCATGCTGCAAACCACCCACGCCAACTCATTTTTAACCAGGTGGTCTCTATCGCAGCGCATCATTAGGGTGGCATTTCTGGGTGAAAAAACTTTTGGGGTGTAAACCCAGTTTTAACACCATCCTGACTATACATGTAATACCTAAAATGTGGGTGCTTTCTTTTCTTATGTAATATAATTGTCAACATTTCCTTATTGCTGAGGTTCTTGATGAAAAAAAATATCAAGGTTGAGATTTAAGGCCATGAAAATATAGCTGATATGTTTGATATTGGAAAAAAGTGTGGAAGAAGTAAAAACTGAAAAAGTATTACGGGCTATTGATGACAGGACACTAATTTGAGTACTGTGTAATGGGGATCTCCTTGGCCACTCAATATTTCACTTCACAGGTTACAGATTATGGATGAGACGATAAAATTATAAATGTTTACGCTAACCCTTGTCTCAGTTCCAGTCAGGCTTTAAGATGGCTCCCTCGACGGAAACTGTTAACCTATCACCCAAAGCTGACTTCCTTTCCTTTTGATTAGTTCTATCTGCTTTCTTTGACAGTGAAACCAGTGGCACTAGGCATCTCAGAACCTGGTTGGAACCCTTATCAGGAAGGCTGGACAGGATATCACGTTCATTTTTGGTGTCCACCAAAGCTTTGGTCTAGACCTTCTCCACTTTTCTCAATGCACAAAATCATCCAAAAGTTTTTGCATAACCCCCTATATCCCTTCTTTGATGTTAATCCATAATCTGAAGCTAAACCTCCATTAGCCATTCATCTTCTAAATCTTTTTAGTCTCTCACACCCAGAGCGCAAATAATCTTGTTGTGTCCAGGGACAACGCCCTGTCGTTCTTAGCAAACATCGAGGCGAAGACCCGCGTCTGTAGGTTGATGCTCTACAGCATCATAGCATTAACCTTTCCCCACAGGTGAAGCAGCACAAGCCCTAACTGAGGCACTTGTCACATTTGTATTCCAGGAACCCCTGCAAATTTACCGAAAACGCTGCTGCCCTCAGTGCTCAACCTTTTAAAGTTCGCCCATGTTACATGAATCCTCCATTCCAATGGCTTCACGTCTAAAGTCAAATGATGTACAAGAGCTCGCCCATTAGGGATGTACATTGTACACGACGACATTATCCGAATACTATTCGGTAATGTCGGAATCGTTTCTGGTTAACCAAAACACATGTTTGGGTGTCGTTCTAATCGAACATTGTTAACGGAAAAAGAGCGAGCAAATGTATGAAGGAAGCAGAGGTGTACACTTATCTAGAGGTCTTCATGGATATATCCACATTTGATCATCCAAGATCCAACATCAGGCAGGGTCAGAAACCACATTACATAGTGAAATAGTTCGACGTACTGCATGTACAGTAATAGGATATTTCAACACTCCTTTCTCGTCCTCGCATTTCTGCCTCTCCCTGTCTGGTTTGAGTTCAATATAGCAAACTTGCAGCCTTGTTTAAACTGGCAATTTTCCACAATAAGCTTGAGACATTCATCTGCGCAGAAGTGTTAAGATTTTTTTTTTTGAAATGTTACTGGAGATCAGAGGCATGTTCATTACGAGGCGTGGTGATTTGGATTATATAAAACTTGTATAAAGGAACTGGAAATGTAGGACACAGCTCATTGTGTGTGTGTGAGTGTGAGGCAGTGTGAGTGTGAGGCAGTGTCAGACGGTGAGAGAGTGAGACGGTGGTGAAAGTGAGAGAGTGGTGAAAGTGAGAGAGTGGTGAAAGTGAGAGAGTGAGACAGTGAGAGAGTGAGACAGTGAGAGAGTGGTGAGAGTGAGAGAGTGGTGAGAGTGAGAGAGTGGTGAGAGTGAGAGAGTGGTGAGAGTGAGAGAGTGGTGAGAGTGGTGACAGTGAGAGAGTGGTGAGAGAGAGAGAGAGAGAGTGGTGAGAGTGGTGAGAGTGAGAGAGTGAGAGAGTGGTGAGAGTG